>MVGT01004280.1:0-15000 GCA_002174775.1 Macleaya cordata
AGTTTGGTTTCGAAACCAAAGCCACATCTATCTTAGACCCTGCTGCCGCTACAGCTGGTGAAGAAAACGAACTATCAGCCGAGTTGGCAGTCCTCTTGTGTTGAAACATTACCTCTGGAACTAGTCGTCTCGCCTGCCTCCATGGGAAGAAGCCACTTCAGATAGAATAATTGAAACGAATGATCCACCCCCTATGAGTAAGTTCCTTCCCTGCTGCATTTCGACCATTTGGAGCACCCATCCTTATAGAAGCATTTGATTCTGGCCCAGCACATTGATTTTTCAATGAAACATTGATAGGGCATTGAATCAGGAAACTAAAATCGTAATATAATAAACAATAGGGCCGCTCGACCACCAAGAAAACATATGCGGCAGCCCATCTATTAGTAAGGGGTTTTCGCGCCTTNGTTCTCCACCAGGCCATAGCACTAAACATCCCTCGTCTCCTCCTTCCTATCGAGACCCCCATCTCCTGCACCTGCTAAGCAATCTATTTCATGTTTCACTGCCAAGGCATCTCTATCTCCATTTCTTTGTTCCGATGCTTATCCAGCTGACTTCCCATATCTAGATCCCAGGGATGCAATGAGCCAAATCCAAGTCTTTATTCCCCATCTCCTGGGTCCTAGAAGGCGAAACAAAGAATCAAACTGGGACGGCCCAACTGATAGCTATCAATTGTTCCCCATTACCAGCTAACCCGCTAAGGGACGGAGGTTACCCCATATCTGGATATCCAAGCGGGTAAGAACCACCATCTTCTTTCTTTCCATTCCCATCGGCAGTAAAAAAACAATCTATTTCCAGGTCTCCTGAACCAGCTCTGAGGAACCAATCTATTTCGTCCCTAGCCATACGACTATCCATATCAAGTTCCATTGCTATTCATCTCTCCCAACCCACCTATTTATGCATCTACTTGGCACCTATCGAAAGGAAGTCATCTCCATCGAATCTCATTGAAACAGCAGGTAGGGGACCGGATATCGAATCTGAAGAGGGCCTTCGAACGTATCTATTTGATCCCCACCTCATTCTCTTTATTCCTCTCCTGGAAAAGCATATAACGGCAAGTGATCTCCAGACTCTGCATTTCCAGATGTTGAATGCCCGGAGCCATGAACTCTATTCATAATTACGTATCTAAAGGAATCAGCTCCACCGGAACCATTAGCAGCATTTGAAGCTCCATCTCCTGCATATCTCTTATCCGATGCATTGCCAGCTAACGAAGCTGAACCGAAGCCATCTCTTCCAGCATCACCAGACCCAGGCTCTGAACGTTCCAGGAGTAATCCCAGGGCTCGCTCTAATGGAATCCAATGCTTGAACATACAAATAGCAACACTTCTACTGGGAGGTGGGGAACCCGGCAATACTGCTATTCCTCTATCCGATGGAAGCTACGAAGCATCAAATCTCTCTCCTGACCCGGCCCAGGCAAGGGAGCAATATAAGCCTTTATCTCTGCATCTCTCTATTGTTCCCAATCAAGTGATCCTGCTCCAAGCAGCTAAGCTTCTCCTTGTCTCTCTTCAAGTCCACCTCTAGCGGCATCTATTGAACTCCTTTCTTCCTCTCCAGTACCCTCCGACTGACTTTCCGTCCTCAACTCCACCTTCTACTCCTTCTCTAAAGGCGGAAGGAAGAAAGCCATCAACGAGCCAAGGAGGCGAACCCATGAAAGGAAGCGATCCCTGGTCCTTTCCTCCGCCGAGCCTTCAAGGCCGACTGCAATTCAAGGTGGTACGAGCCAGTGCGAACTAACATCTTGAATCGCCACCTCCTATGTCTCCCTTTCCTGGCCATCAATCAAAGCATTCCAATCCACCTGGCACCGACTAATCCCATTCTAGCGGGGAATAACCTCCATCCGGAGAAGCTGCATCCGAAATGGGTAGATCCGATCCATCTTATTCCTCCAAGCTTTCCTCTGAGGAAGGGGAAACCCAAGCAACGACCAGCTCATTCACCATAATTTGGTTGGGGCCCTATGGAGTAAGGGGGGGGAGGGGGGGGGTATTGAACATCTAAGTGCGAGCCAACCTCCGCTAGTGATCCCTCTTTCCCAGGAACCAATGGTTACGAATCGGCATCGAACTAACGAAAGAACCCCTGCAACTATATAGGCCAATTCACGTAAAGCGCACTACAAGCCGGAATGAAATAAGAAGCGGAATCATCGAATGCATCTAACAGTTAAAGGTAGGGTTCCCATTTTAATCCCCTTCACCACCGGGTAGTGACCCAAGAACGAGTCATTCCAGGTCCCCTTCCACTCATTCTCTTTGTTCCGATCCTAGCGATGGCAGGTAAGAACCTCCCAACTCTGGTTCTCCCGGTCCATTGCTATCCACTCCACCGGACCCAGTAGCGGAGGGAACAGGCGAAAGGGAAGGAAGTGAGGCTGAACCAAGTGGCTGGAAGCAACCGTACGGAAGTTCGAACCTAGAATGCGTCGTCTCCATTGAGTGTTCCTTAGCTAAGCGCTGGAAGCGAGTGAGCAGCATCTGAACAACCAGAATCGGAGGCCCGCCCAGCTATGCATCTAAATCTCTTTGGTCAAGGTCTCCCTATCCATCTATCTTTCCAAGTCCTTATTCCGATGTTTGTCCCTCCGCCTCAAGGCAAACCAATTCTTTCTCTTCTGAAGCTAGCCTTTCACTCTCTGGTTCAAAGCATGCTAAGCCCACCCCTGTAGCTTATCAATATTGGGATTTCTCTCCCCTGCCATCATCGTCCGAAGCATTTCAATCGAGTGGATCAAAGGGACCAGAGCACCAAGTAAAAGCTTACCCGCGGCGAGCCAGCCCGAAGTAAGACCTTCTAAGGCTGCCTCAAACTCTCTTGTTCCCGTTCCTCCGACTGAATGCACATCCATGTCTCTTCGTTCACCAAAAGCTGTATCAAAGCCCAACTACCCATTGGAAGCTGGAAGCTGTATTCGAGGCTCCTTCACCCGACCCGAGGCAAACTCAACTGATTCCAATCCTGGTTACTGGCACCTGGGAGCAGAGGGAAGCACAGGATAAAGAGTTTGTTTTGAAGCCCTTCAAACGGACGAAAGCACTAGAGAAGAGGATGGGGAATCCATTGACTGAGATCCCTCGCCCTCAGCCTTGACTGGTGATGCCGGCCCGAAAGAAGCTAAGTTGTGGATTCCAATCCTTGTTCTCAAGCACCAACTACGCCTTCAAAGCTCTTCGTTCAACGGCTCGGGTTGACCAACCAATTGATCGAGTAAGCTTCGTAGAACTGCGGGATGCTGGACAAAGTAAAATAATGGGTGCGCGATTGGAGAATCACTTCCTCGAACCGGCCCCATCCTTTTGTAGTCGAACCTGGGCCAGATCACACATCAGAACACACACGTGAACACGCGCACATCATAATTGTTATTGCTCTGGGCGTATGTTCCAGTGCATTTGATGCATTTGGTATGCTCGATTCACGAGAGATAAATGGTCTTTCCCGTATATTAGATTATGCATCTATCGAAACGACCCTCCACCACGCTGCATCAAAACGAATCAACGCAATTTGCATCGATCAATTCATATGTGATCATTTGCGACACATGCATGCATCGTACGTACTATGGAACAAGTGCGTATTTACCTCCCATGGAGAGAAGGATTATCAATTGAAGCAGCTTGAGCACAGATTGGAACAGAGGCGGAGGCAGTTACTTCAGCACCGGTAGCAGTATAGAAAGCATCTTGCCCGGCCTTCCACCCACTCAGATAGCCTATTCGAAAGCCAGCATCCTATCCTATTCCAGCTTCCCTTCGCCCAGTCCAAGATCTGCCGCGAAAGAAGGAGGGGAACCTTGAATCAGTCTCAGTTTTAGTTGCATCCTACCCATCAGCATCGAAGTAGGAAGTGGATCCACCAACAGTCAATCGAGATGTAGTTCCCCACCCTCCCCAACGATCAAGCCAGTTTATTGCGTGGACTTAGTTGACCTCGAAGCAAGGGAATAGACAGAGGGTTCACCCATAGAGGCAGAGGCGGGAGGAACAAAGCCGGAGGTGGGAATAATGGCTTCAATCTCCTTGTAAGCCTGAGTCTGTCTTCTGAGCAACACCTTCAGTGGGAGAGCTCTAAAACTCAAGAATGCAGCGGCACGGGCCTCGTTCTCCATTTCCGCTTCCGCTATTATCTACTGATTAGAAAGTTGCCATCATTCAACCCGCCCAACCCTTTCCATCGCCTCGCTTGTTAATACTTATAACAGATACCGGCCCACCCCGGGGGAAGGCAAGCCCTCTTCCCGATCGGCTTCGCCTGGGACCCTTACTGCATTCCCAAGTACCATAGAAATCGAGGTCTCGTTCTCGTCCTTGTTCTGGCGGCCAGATCCAAGGAGGCCGAATGCTGTATCGGATTGCCCTCCTCTGGAGAAGGAAGAGGAACTGGAGCCCGATCAGAGAACCTAGAAAGAGATGGGTAGCCCTGGTCAGAAGCATTGGAAGAAAGCCTTGGTTGAGCGGTGGTCCATATCCGTTTCTGTGGATGGCAACATTGAGATGAATCCAGGGCAGAGAAGGGCCTTATTCCCGCGGGTTCATGAATAGGAGTTATAGGCAGGGAGCTACTTCCCCTCTTCAGGGTTTATGCAGCTAGGAGGTAGCTCGTTAGCTTTCGAAAGAAATGACGTAAATAATAAAGGAGTGCCATTCCGATCCCTAGCTGCCGGTGAAGCGGAACCTTCCTCTCCTGCATCTATCTCTCCTGTGCCTTCAGCCAATGGTTCTCCTGGCAATCCATCAAATGGAGCAAATGAACGCTTTCCTCTCTTGGTCTCGTTTCTCCGAGTTAAACTGCTTCCAGCAAGCAGCTCGCACCTTCTCTCCCTCATTCCCTTGCTCCCAATGCTGGATCCAATGCTCGAACCAGCAAGATAGGGCTCAGCCAAAAAGTACTCTCATAGAAAGGTCGCCCTTACTATCTATTCCTAGGCGATTAGCTTGGCTCGGTGTGCTTTCCCCTGTCGATCTCCTTCCGATGAAAGCAGTGGAGAAATCCATCTCTTTACCGATCCCCTGGTCACCCTCAATCTGTGGCTCGAGGTTAGGTCCATTGGCTTCCAATCCGATCCCTCTTTGCCAGCACGCACACAAATTTGAACACGCTAGATGCAGTAGATTCCATCGATCGTAACCTGGGGTGGATGCGGGGGATTCTATCCATCCATGCTCCATCCCGGACCGGTATTGTTCCTGGTCCGTCCCTTGCTCCGATAGCTTGTAACCGGTACTTATATCCTCTCGATGTTGCCATCCAAAGAGGCGGAACTAAGCCCCACCTCCGTTCCCTTTGTCTCCATCTCCATCTAAGCATCTCCTTCCCCAGCTCTTTCTTCTGAACCGTCGCTTGCTTGCAAGTACTTAGATAAAGGAATCAGCTTAATCGGCCCGGCTACTCCTTTCGTCCGATCTAGTGGAAGCAAGAGAAGGGGAATCATCGGAACCTGTGGTGGGGACCAGGATATCACTCATTGCCATCAACCATAGAGGCATCATTCGAACCGAGGCCATCCGCGGAAGCAGCTATCAACAGGAAGTAGGGAGCAGCGACGGGACCTCCCACTGAACCCGTTGTTTTTTCCTTCCCCGATCTGTGTTAAGTTCTGCTTCTGGTGCCTTGCCAACTGGAGCAGGAGGAGATGCAGGTGCATGAGATGCTGATGGATCGGATCCCGAAGATGGATTTGATGAATTGAGATCACTAGGATCGGATGCAATATCAGGTTCCTCAGTTGGTGCTGCTCTTATCGATGCTTCGTAATTCAAAGTGAGTCCAAAGCTGGGAATAAGGGGGAGGCGGATACCTCGGCGTCTCCCGTAGGTGGGAGAGCGGGAAACTAGAGAAGTCGATGCCGGGGGATTCAAATCAGTAGCGGCAGAGGCAGGAGATAGGGAGTGGCCCTTACCTTTCAATGGAGAGAGAGGGGAAGTTCGTCGTTTCGCCATCCGGTGCACACAGCAAACATAGATAGATGAGAAGGTGGGGAGTCGAATGCTCTGTCCGAGCCCGGTCCAGCCAGGTACGGTTTGTTTCCGCCGACTTTAGTGCTCCACATCTCCCCGCGTTCTTCCCTCCCGGCCCTAGCTTCTGTCGAAAGCCCTTTCCTCCTCGGAACTTCGAATGCTAGGGATTCACCTAAATGGCTCCTTGGAGTTGATATCCAGAGATGGGGACTCGAATGCTTGCCTAAGGGCTATTGCATTGGAAGGTGGAGTTCTGATCCCAGGTACTGCAAATGGAGATGGGAGATATGGTTCTGATGCCGCTACCGGGTGGAGGTTCATTGGCTGTTGATGCGGTTCCATGCACTTGGATTCAAATCAATGAGAGGTTCTGAGGACAGGTTCTCGCCAAAGAGGGTTGCTAGGGAGTGCATTCGATGGTGCTGCTTCTGCCATTGGGGAAGATGTTCCATCACCAGGGGAAGAAAGAATAGGTTCGGAAGAGAGAGAAAGAGGACATGGTTTTTCTTAGTTCGAAGCATCGGACTCGATTGAGAAGAGGATCACTGGGATCAGGGGACCTGGGAAGATATTAGTTCCCGTCGGAGGAACAAGGAACTCCTGAGCGCCGCCCATTACGAAGGAAACAAGCAACGGCTGAGCCGCGAAAGCCCCTTACTAATAGATGGGCTGCCGCATACGTTTTCTTGGTTGTTTAAGCCAAGATTTCAGTTGCTTTAAGTAGTATAGTTTGGGGGTATAGTTGTGGGGTATAGTTCTGGCTTTCAAGTACAACGTAGAGTAGGCTTTGCTGAGTGAGACAATCTGTAAGGTTTTTTCATGGTCCTTGGTCCAGTGAGTATGAGTCTTAGCCCAAACCGTCTTTGACAGAGAAAGGGCTTAATCTAGCTCTCGGCTGCGAGTAGCTAAGGCTACCTAGCTATAGGTCCAAGTGCAAATTATGCCAATAAAGTAAGAAGGGCTTTGGTGCTCGAGAAGACCGCCGGAGAGTCTAGACGACCCCCTATCCTTTAAAGCCTCGAAGGATGGTCTTTAGTCCTGCATATAGTACCTCACAAAGATCCATTGAGTACTTATTGACGTATGTCGCTTATTCACGTATCGGTCAAACGGAAACAGGAGGGTCTTTACCGCCGTCCGGGGCTTGAGTGCAAGAGAACAGCTCCAGACGAGAGTGCAACGTGGATCAGCTACGATAGGACCTCTTGGATCAAATGAAACAGCCCCATAGCCCAAAGAGAGTGATACGCCCTGCACATGCCGAATGAAGGAACACGGCACACTCGCCTTTTGCAGACCTCTTTCGTCACCCAACCACTTTCATTCCCGTTGAAGCATCCCCATTTTCGTCTTAGGCGAACCGAAACGATTCATTTGCATTTGACCACTATGATCTTTCACGACTTGACCTCTTTAAGAAACCATTTCTTTTCAATGGAACCTGTGAGACCTATTTGCTTCTTTTACGACTTATTCAACCCGAAAAACCTCAACCTCCGTGTTCAGCAATCAGAACCGTCTCGTCAATAATAGCACTCCCTAGACCTCAGGTCTATAGACCTGGCATTGCTCCCCTTTCTCAATATCTCATTGAATGTCCCGACCTTTTTATGAACGATGTGGCAAAGAACCTAAAGTCTGCTCCGTTCGAGGCAGGGTCCATAGAATGTGGAACCCCCCGCTCCAAGCGGGCAACGTAGGGCTAGGGGGTCAGGTAGTTGTTCGGGCACTGCCGAGAGGAGGGCGATCAGTCTAGTCTAGTAGGCTCTCTCTCACCAACAACAAAGGGTGGGTTGTACGGCTTCTGGGGAAAGCGCTGGGAAGGATAGGGATAGCGATACGGCGGTTATTGGATCGGTCAAACGGGACATCAAAAGTTTGATCTATTCCTATGCTCCGCCGCCCTCCCCGACAACAAGAAAGAGCCCTTCCTTCTGCTTCGGATTTCGCCCTATCTTTAATACGAATTGTTGCTCCACTCATTTTAGCACTTCTAATCAGACCTGGATTTCGGAGCTGCGTGATGGCCCCAGTCCCACTGAAAGGGAACAGTCCTTTAGGGAACGACGAGGGGCGGCACTAGCAAGACGACGTTTGGTATTTCCACTTTTTTTTGTTTTGGAAGGGACACACACACAGCCCCAAAAACCCGACATACCCTTTTTAGAGCGTATAAGGGGAAAAGAGCTCTTGCATCCTTAGCCGCTTCTCAGCATTTCCTGCCTGAGTTGTTGACCATCACCTGACCTGACCTCACACGGGAGGCCCCGCGCCGAGTGATTCTCCCCCAAAAAACTATACATGTGATGTTCCGAAAACAGAAACATGTGATTTAGTAATGTATAACCCATTTTGGGGTGCAACCAGGGAACAACTATCAACTAGTTTGAAAAGTGCTTCCATTTAGTAATGGAAGTCATCCGTTGTCACTTTCTAAGGGTATGGTAGAGGCGCTTGAGAAGGTGGACAATCCTTCAGTGAAGACCTAACGAGAGGCTGAATTCAAACACACCCAAGATCCACAAGAATCGTACGAACATCTATGGAGCGTAGCAAGGAGCCTTGGCTTCAGCNTTTTTTTTGCTTTTGGCCGTTTTTGTTAGGCATTGAACCCCACCTTAGGTGCTGAGTGGCGTCCTCCCCTCCCTAATACCTAATACATAGTTCCGTCTATGGAGCCTAAAGCTTCAACCATGGCAGTAAGCAGTAAGTTGGCCCAGTCTCTCGCCCAGCCTTCGCCTTCTTCAGTGGCCAAGTTGAAGCGTTCAACGGTTCTTCGGCCTACCACCTTTCTTTTTCAAGGTTGAGCTTGTTCAATTGAAGCTAATGCTATGCTGCCCTTCCCTTGTTCAAGAGAAAGCGAGGACTTTCTTTTAGCTACCGGCCCAAACAAAAGAGATTAGCCTCTTGATCGATCGATTGATTGGATCGAAGTACGAAGGGGTTGATTGAAGTGTGAGATCAGACAGACCGAGCAACTAGCTGCTGCAGGATTGGACGTCTATCTATCTCACCACGTCAATGACGGCGGAAGGAATGCCCTTCTTACGGCTCGTTACCGCAGCGCTCGTTCACTCCAAGTGTAGTGTCTTTTTCAACCAGTAGTGTATCAGCTCTGGCATTATTGAACGAAAGAGATGCCGGGTCGGTCAATTGCATTAGGTAGGAGATGCAGGACCTGTCTTAACCGCAAGTGCATTCGCTATTCGATTCCATCCTCGATCCCACCTACCGTATGTTTCTTCGGTCGGTATACTTTCTTCTCTATGTCGCCGTCTCATCAATGAGCGTAGATTGATAGAGATGGCTTTTGTGCCGGTCAATCTGTATCCCATTCTTCTGGTATAGTTTTGTTTGATCACAGATCGGCAGGTGATCCGTCCTTTCTCCCCCTTTCGTCATAAGGCGTGGTTCATGCATTCTTCCTTCCACTTACGTGAATCAAGTTCCAAGGCAGCAAGATAGGGCTCCGCCTTTAAACTCGCTTACTAATTAAGGCGCGCTTCGGCCCCCGGGCCCCCCTACAACTGTTGGTGCTCCGTATCGCCCCCTATTAGGTTGTGCGCTTAGCCGGTCTAATTCCGGCTTGTAGTGATAGGCAGGCTTCCTCATATATAACTGAATCTTTGAATCTTTTTTGTATCTCTTTCTCATCGAATTTAGATTTCTATATTCCTGATTTATGTGGTCGAAGCACCACTACACCAGGTGGTAAATAAAGTGTATCGTTCGCAGCCTTCATTCCTGCCTGCTCGCTTCCACACACGCCTTGCATTCTGAACGGTTGCCCTTCCTTCAGTCGAACCCTGCTCCCGCTTAGATGGAACAGGAGCCCTGCCAGAACTAGAACAGGTACAAGGGCGCCAATTTGATCGCTTATACAGACCTTGACTGCCGCAAATCCAGTCTTATACGCCCTCTAGATGAGTAATAGGGAGCACCCTGCTTTTGGTCGTCCATAGGAAGAGAGGGGTAAGCGAGCAGGTGTTCCCCATCTTTGCCAAAGGCAAACAGCCCCCATGTTATTCAGCGTGGGGAGCCTGCATGACAAGAGCAGGCAGCAGGCATGGTGCATGGGACCAACCACTTCTTTTTCTCGCCACGCCAGCCACTTCATTCAATCATATGTTCTATTCCGGGACAAGTCCGATTACTTGTTTTTCTTTCTAGTTCAATTGGGGACTTTCTTACTTTCTTTCTTAAAAGGCCGGCTTATTACGCCGCTTACTTACCTAACGTATACGCTTCGCTACGCTTACTCACTTTCTTTCAAGACAAAGAGGATAGCGCGCTTCTTACACTACCACTTCTAAGAGACCACTCTTCTACTTTGAAAGCGCAACAGCTAACCGGTTGCTTGGTACCAAGTGGTTGGTTGGCTAAGAATCAGAAGCAAAAAGCAACTAAGCTTTAGATTTGCTTTAGCTGCCGCTTTCTTTCATAACAGAGCCGGGAATAACGGCTGGCATAGAAGTCTCTCGCACGCAAGGAGATGCTGCTGCTGGATGTCACGGTTCTGGGGCGCCATGATCCTTCTCTCTGGAACAATCGAGGGCACTGCCTACACTAGAGGGCTGCATCAATCATCGCTCAGTGAGCTATTTATTGCCGCCAATAGCGCTTCGCTTGCATGCAAGGCGGCACGCCAGCGCCAGGTAGAGCTATCGCGTGCGGGCGAATGAGATGCATTTCAGGTACTGGTGGTACTGGACACGCTCTAGGGGAATAATCTCTTTCTTCTTTCTGCCTTTCTTTCCCATGACGACTAGGAACGGGCAAATCAAAAATTTCACTTCGAATTCCGGACCTCAACATCCTGCTGCTCATGGTGTTTCACGATCAGTATTGGAAATGAACGGAGAAATAGTGGAATGTGCGGAACCACATATTGGATCACTCCAGTGCGGCACGAAGCCGCTGACGCCGAGTCGGCTCCTATGCCGCTAGCTATGCCCTGCTTGGTCCCCCGGCACGGTGGAGGTTCTGTAGCGCGTCATGAGCACCGGGCAAAAGGTGGGGCGGTTGAGCAACTCAAGCGAACCGCCCTACCTTACTACTTAATAGGGACAGAAGGGAGAAGGCTGTGAAGGTGGCCTCGTTATCCACACCTCCGGTCGGATGAATGGAGGACCGACCGACCTGGGTTTTCACGAGCATTGGCGGGTCCTAGAGTGCCCGTCAAGGGCACTAGCGCATACCCCGGGGTAATCATCACCACCTGCACCTCACATCTCGGCACAGTGGAACGTGTAACCCGCCTGCTGTCCCATTCAACTACATTTATTCCTATAATCCATAGCCTAACAGAACGCAGCAGCAAGGGACAACCCGCCCATACAGCCAGTGGGGAGGATGGCACTACTGGCAAAGACCGTCTGGCGAAAATGCTGCAGGCGCGAAGTTTGGTAGGCCTACGCCGGGGAAGCATAGCATATGGAGGAAAGGGAGCCCGGACGGTGGAAGAGCCAGGGGGAGGCCAGGCCATTTGACGGAAATGGAAGGCTTTTTCCGAGCGGCTCATGAATTCTTGGAAAAAGGGGGAGCGAGCCAATGGATCAATGAATAGATAGTGTCAACTGTACGCCGTTAGAGTAAGTGCGTTGCCTACACGTGAATTAGCTTCCGAGGTCGAGCAGTCTCAATTTCACTACAGGATTTGCGAATGAATGCTGGGCCACCTCGAATGGCATGAGCCGCATGCGGGGAGACCCGCACGTACGGTTTTTAGGGGGATCTGGCCAAAAGACCGGCCGG
Source organism: Macleaya cordata (assembly GCA_002174775.1). NCBI lineage: Eukaryota > Viridiplantae > Streptophyta > Magnoliopsida > Ranunculales > Papaveraceae > Macleaya > Macleaya cordata. The sequence goes on from MVGT01004280.1 coordinate 11,751, forward strand.
CGCCCACCCGACTAGAGGGACTGAGAAATTAATAGAGTACAAAACTTATCTTCAAGCTTTACCTTATTCTGATCGTTCAGAGGGCGATCGCGGAGTCACTGAATGAAGTCCTCCGTTTCTTTCGGAGGTGCTGACCCGCAGCGAGGCAGAGATGACTAAGTGACATATGGAATATGGCGACGACAACAGCATGTCGTAGAAGGAGATAACAGGTGGAGCCAACGACCCACTAAGACTAACGTATCTACAACTACATCCCCGAGCGGCAGTCAAACGGGGGCGTGAATGCGAGATGCCAGCGGAATGATCGGCCGGACAGAGGCTAGGGCTGCTTCCTTCCCACCGCGTCCTTCCTTGTGTGTCGGAGATACAAAGCGAGTGCACCGGAAAAGAACGGGAACTGGGTCGATCTATTCTATGGCGAAGCATCCGAAGCATAACTGCACACTCACACGATCTTTGCCGAGAGATAGGAGCATTCGGTGGAACCGGTGAACTACACTTGCTTCTGGATAGATGTGTGGGACAGAGGGCTCGTGGTACCTGCTGCCCACCCTTCCTCCTCCGCTTTGAGAACCGTGTGAACGGAGAGTGGGCAGAAGGGAAGGAGGTCCTCATACGGAGTCGCACACTTACTTGAGCAGTGCGGGAGACTGGGGAATGGGTCGAGTAAACTCCCCTGGGGCCGGAAAAATCACAGACGAAGTCAGCCTTTGATTTGATTGGTATTGATTTTTTCTTAGTGATTGGAAAGGAGGGCGGCTGGGTATGTTATCGAAAGGGAAGGCAGAGGTAGTACTTCGAATGGCGAAGAGAGGCGGCTCGGCAGGGAAGGAATGGGAAATCGTCAAGGATGACTTCTTTGTTGGCGAAACGAAGGGGGGGAAACCACGCCAGTGATTCTCTGAGCCGGTCTGGATTTCCAACGCCTCGGGAAACTGGTCGAGATAGATGACAGCACCTTTTTCCCCTCTTCCTTACCGGGAGGGCAATCTTATCTTATGGCCTTCACCTCCCGCCCGGCCCGGAAATAGAACCCAGCCCCCCTTCTGATCCATTCATTTCTGCAAGCAGGGGGGATCCAGAGCTAAGCCCCCCTCCTATTCGAGGCCGGGTGGCCTCGCCCCACAAGCACCCAACCTTCCTTTTGCTCTTCCTTCGGTTTGGCTCCACGAACGCGCCACCTAGGAGCCCTACTCATATTCAAAAGGCGCTACTTCAATTCAAGCGCAAGCCCCCCCACTTTGACTATAAGCAAAGTGCCAAAGTGGTTGCGGGAACGAGACGCTTTCTTTCTAGGTTAGGTTTATGGATGGATTCAGTCAGCGAAACTCCCTCCAACTCATCAATCAATATCAACAACATGTCGTGATGAGCCTGCCCTATCACTACAAGCCGGAATTAGACCGGCTAAGCGCCTTGCGCGATACGGCTTTTTGGCCGTATCTTGCAGGCGAACGCTTCCAAAGGCGACCCCCATTCACTTATAGTAATAGGCGGGGCGCTCCCTATCATAAACCAACAAGGGGCAAGCAACAACATACTGGGGCCCCTTCTTAGTATAGGGCCCCCATCATGTTTAAGCCAAGATTTCAGTTGCTTGTTGGCCTGCGTATAGTTTGGGGGTATAGTTTGGGGGTATAGTTCTGGCTTTCAAGTACAACGTAGAGTAGGCTTTGCTGTTTCCTAGATTGAAGTAGCCTTTCGTCGCCCTACCCTAAGAAAGAAGTCACTATCAAACAGCTCGCCCTACTGAAGTACCAAAGGTGCGCTCCGCCCGGTGACTAAGAAATGGGTTTGCGACTGAAGGAAGTAGGGCTCCTATTGAAACGCTTTCCCTCCCTCAAAAGACGGACCAGCTTTCAATACTAGTTGTTACGTTATGCTGCCATTTTTCCAATATCATTGAATAGCATGGCCTTGGGCTAAGGTAACTCAAGTGGGAGAGCCGTGTTATGGGTAACCTTATTGCACGGTTCAGAGAACACTTGTGTATGTGATGCAAGTGAACATGTACAAAAAAGCTGTCATAAAGTTTCATTGTTCGTTCCGTCGTCGACCCTATCTATGTTTCTACGATGGCCCAAGAACACGCTCATTCTTCAGCCGTAGAGAGACTTTTGAATTGCGAGGTACCATTACGAGCTCAATATATACGAGTGTCATTCCGTGAAATAACTCGAATTTCAAATCATTCACTTGCTTCAACTACTCATGCTATGGATGTGGGAGCATCAACTCCGTCCCTGTGGGCTTCTGAGGAGCGGGAGAAATTGTTGGAATTCCATGAAAGAGTCCCGGGAGCCAGGATGCATGCCAGTTTCATACGACCAGGTGGAGTGGCACAAGATCTGCCTCTTGGCTCATGTCGAGATATTGATTCCTCCACACAACAATTTGCTTCTCGTATCGACGAATCAGAAGAGATGTCAACCGGCAACCGTATCTGGAAACAACGATTAGTGGATATTGGTACTGTCACTGCACAGCAAGCAAAGGATTGGGGATTCAGTGGTGTAATGTTAAGAGGTCGTGCGACATGAAGACATTGATAGCAATATGGGGGAAGTTCCCATCAGGCAACAACGGTTCTGCCTGACCCTACTCAAGCATGCATATTATGTCAGTGAAGACTTGGTGTGAAGCCTTGGAGACGACGTACCCGGGGCTAGGGTGAGCTGAGGGGGGACAGCGTAAGTGAGCGAATGTGTGTAAGCCCAGTCAAACATGACTGNTTTTTTTTGCTTTTGGCCGTTTTTGTTAGGCATTGAACCCCACCTTAGGTGCTGAGTGGCGTCCTCCCCTCCCTAATACCTAATACATAGTTCCGTCTATGGAGCCTAAAGCTTCAACCATGGCAGTAAGCAGTAAGTTGGCCCAGTCTCTCGCCCAGCCTTCGCCTTCTTCAGTGGCCAAGTTGAAGCGTTCAACGGTTCTTCGGCCTACCACCTTTCTTTTTCAAGGTTGAGCTTGTTCAATTGAAGCTAATGCTATGCTGCCCTTCCCTTGTTCAAGAGAAAGCGAGGACTTTCTTTTAGCTACCGGCCCAAACAAAAGAGATTAGCCTCTTGATCGATCGATTGATTGGATCGAAGTACGAAGGGGTTGATTGAAGTGTGAGATCAGACAGACCGAGCAACTAGCTGCTGCAGGATTGGACGTCTATCTATCTCACCACGTCAATGACGGCGGAAGGAATGCCCTTCTTACGGCTCGTTACCGCAGCGCTCGTTCACTCCAAGTGTAGTGT
>MVGT01004280.1:20000-22612 GCA_002174775.1 Macleaya cordata
GGAGTGGCACAAGATCTGCCTCTTGGCTCATGTCGAGATATTGATTCCTCCACACAACAATTTGCTTCTCGTATCGACGAATCAGAAGAGATGTCAACCGGCAACCGTATCTGGAAACAACGATTAGTGGATATTGGTACTGTCACTGCACAGCAAGCAAAGGATTGGGGATTCAGTGGTGTAATGTTAAGAGGTCGTGCGACATGAAGACATTGATAGCAATATGGGGGAAGTTCCCATCAGGCAACAACGGTTCTGCCTGACCCTACTCAAGCATGCATATTATGTCAGTGAAGACTTGGTGTGAAGCCTTGGAGACGATGTACCCGGGGCTAGGGTGAGCTGAGGGAGGACAGCGTAAGTGAGCAAATGTGTGAAAGCCCAGTCAAACATGACTATTTTAGGCGGGGCAGGCCACCCACCTTCGAATGGTGTTGGTCTTACGGACCGTGAACGGATTCGCCTCTAGCCTCTGGGCACATCGGAACCGCATGAGTTCACCGGGGTGGAGCACAGTCTTTCTATTGTTTAACAATTTCATTCTCCCGTCACCAATCTAATGAATTTTTCCACTAACTTATTCGGTATCACAACACCGAGTACATTCAACTTCATTCGACTCAAACATTTCAAACATTGAATCTCACATTTGGGAGTCTTATATATATAGTTTGAAATAAACTTCATCATTAATGGAGGAAACTTTTTTTTTTTTTTCACAAAACGAGTTTGGGGAAGGCCGGTCATCAAAACATCAAAAAAAGAAAAAAAATTGGAACAAAAGAAAGTAAAACATTATAGAGAAGACCAAAAATACAAAATTATTTTTTAAAAAAAAATTGGTTGTGCATACTCTATGAGTCCAGACAATACAAAGTTTATGTTTTTTTATTATAAAAAGGCATCTGTTCGGTTGCTGGCTAGAGTTAGATGTGAGTTGGTTTTTTAAAACAAGTTAAACGCATTCTCTATGAGTCCAGACAATACAAAGGCCCTTATCGGGTGCCTATGCGGTAGATATCATGAACCTTTTTAAAGACCATTGTTATCTACACTACCATTTTTTATTGCTTATGACCTAACTTCAGTTAACCAACCTTTAACCACCATTTTGATTGGGGATAGCCTCACTACCTTTTTATTAAAAAAATATATTTTATATTAAAAATATTAAAATAAAAAACTCTAATAAAACAACAAAATAAACTTTCTCTCTAATATCTTGTACCCAGCATGATCATATGTCAATCAGAATATGCTGGTTCACAATTTAATTCCTAAATCTCGTTTTAACTAATTCTTGAGTTTTACTTCTAAAACTCTAAATTCTCTAGGTTTCTCTGAAATTGATTCCTATTTTTTAGCCATGGCTTTCTTATTTCTTGGCCATTTGATGGAAACTTTATGTTTTGCTTGTCGAATTGTTATAATAAGATGAGGCTAGGTGATGGTAGAGTTGTACTGACCATCATCATATGAGATATGTTGGAATCCATTTATAGATTACTAAATTATTCACATTCATCTACGGGGCAATTTTAATCAGCATATGAGATATGTTGGAATCCATTTATGGATTAACTTTATCTAATATTTGAAAGTTGGTAATTTTAATATATTAATGAGATTAATGCGAAGGAGATCAAAATCATTTGAATTATATAAATAAGAATATTGTTCACAATCAGTGAAGAGGCTGGATAGTTCTTCCACAAGATTGCAATGTTTCAGTTTCTCTTAAGAGTGGTTTATCTCAATTACCCGACTGGACTAGGAGATGTTAGTGTATTTAGAATGTATTGAATCTGATCACCTTAAAAAGGCATGTATATATAATGTCACATTTTTATATGTTTTTCATATTTATGGTTTGAAGATTTTTTTTTTTTTTTTGGAATAAACCACAAGATACTATGGGGTTGCTACAAATGTTTGATTGCATGGGGTTGAATGAACCGCAAGCGTTTTTTTATTTATTTATACTTTCATCAAATTTTTTTTGAATGAACCACAAGTGTATGATTGTATCAACTTGCAGCAACCAGAGACTGGCATACCGATGGATAGTGGACGGAGACAACAAGATGAGATAATGACAACTAGTGTTCTGTCCCTCTTCTTTACTTAGGAAGCCTTAACCCTCTTTTCCCTTTCCTTTTCCTTTTCCTCTTTTTTTTTTGGTGAAAGCAAGAGCTTTCTTTCGATGGTGTGAAAAGAGAAAGAGGGAGAGAGAAACCAACGGTGGCGACGACGAAGCTCTCCTTTTTGAACTTCGTAGGACGAAGCTCTCCTCTTTATCTGGTTCACTGTTTTCTCTCCATCTCCTGGTTCATTTTCTTGTTGGACCTATAACAAATGTTAACGAAGTGTAAGAATACGCTAGGTGAAACGTATTAAAATCTATTTTGAGATATCATAGTCGCTAGGTATTCAGTTGCATGGATTTTAAAGTTGAAAGTCAAAAATCCTTACGGTTATTAGTTGGAATAACCGTATGTCAATGTGACTAAGGTTAAGGATTACACAATCACCAAATAAAAATAATATTGGTGATAAAGATGGAAACTAAAATCTCTAATCAAGAGTATTGACTTATTCGATTCTTTAACATG
>MVGT01004280.1:41658-84486 GCA_002174775.1 Macleaya cordata
GTCCTCGAAATTTGTCTCTAGCAATACCTGTAAATGACTGTCAGTAGCCTACCAGTATGAAATTAACTAGTGGACATTTTGGTAGGCTACTGGCAGTCATTTACAGGTATTACTTGAAACAAATTTCGAGGACGAAATTCCTTTAAGGGGCTAGAATGTAATACCCTGAATTTTTGGGTTCAGGTTCAACTCGGATCTAACCCGAGAACTCATGTTATGAACTTGTTTCCAATTTAATTATCTTATGTGCTTGGGTAAAAAATAAAAAAATAAAAAAAATAATATTTTGTATGGGTTAGATAAGCTAAACCAATATTATGTATGGGTTTGATGGGCTAACCCAATATTTAAGGTGATGGACTTGACCATGAATCTATGGGTTAAATAGGCTAAGCCCATCTTTACTTGTTTTGGATTAAGACAACCCAACATTTTATGTATTTAGGCGAGTAGAATGCATATATAGACTCTTGTTAAATATTTTCATGATGTTGATCACATTTAACTTATTTCTTATGAAATCATCCTCCATAAACTTGATGTGTGGATTTAAACAACATGTTTGGCCTATATGCAATCTTTAGAGTCGGTCCTATATAGGCTTGGTCCTGCCCTTCTAAGCGAGGTCTTCGGAATTACCAAGTGAGGTCTATGGAATCACTTGTAACGTGGGTAACGCTGTTAGGGTTACTAGTATTTTAGGGTGACAGATTTTGAGGTGGTTTACCTGATTTACGAGGCGCACGACTAGTGTCTCGGTGAACTGCAGGTGTGGGAAAAACATGGATAGTTAGCTAGAAAACACCACTTTCTGCGAAAATCTAAATGTAACTTAAGACCATAAAACACAACAGTCGTGAATCTAGTGTAACTCTTATCATTGTTGTGCTTTGTATTTCTTAATATCTTGGCTTATCTTGGCTTATCTTAGGCTGATCCTCGGTAGTGACGGTGATTGTTATAGATTTGAATAAATCCTCGGAGACTTTCTTAAGTTCCTTTGAAGACGTAGGACATTTCTTTTAGTCTTGATCAATTTGGTTTGGACAATGTTTAGTCCATTATTATTTTTAGATTATTATTTACCCATTTATTTTAACAACTTATCTTCGAGTTAATAAAGTTTGTTTCAGCTTTATTTTAATTTTATCTTAAATACGAGTGCATATTGCTTGTTATGCTCGTGGTAGTGCGTACACTCGAGGGCTATAGGTAATAATGGTTCTGTCAGAATGCATAGTTCTCATTAAGTAAGGGTTGCAGACCTGAAATATAAAGGCGGGGCATTACAGTTATGTAGAAACATGGCAGCTACATATTTATTTGCACTGTGATCAATCAAACATTTGATACTGAGCAGTAATACGATATTTTTCATATTTTATGGGTTATATCTCTCTCTCTTTTTTCTTTTTTTTTTTCATTATCATCAGTGAGTAAGTTTATCAAGTTACACTGCTCCGATATAACACGTCTGATTTTGATCCTAGGTTCGATAACCACTTTCAATTTTGATCATTGGTTCGGTAACCATAACTATCGATAGCGGGATATCAAACCCTCAGAGAAAATCACAGTCCCAATCAGTCCGATTTTGATCCTTTATTTGGTAACCACTTTCGATTTTGATCCTAGGTTCGTACACAATAAGATCCACTCAAAGCATATCATCCACACGTATGAAGTCCATCCACTTATCTGGATCAGCTAACCAGTTCTCTGCCTCGAGGGGATTCGTAGTACCTTTAAACTTCAGAGGGTCATAGCGATGAAATTCTCAGATTATAGTAATTGTTCGAGTCTCTTCACTCAATTCGGGTGAAATGAGAGGTTTCATCCTAGTCTCACGTAAGGCCTCAGTCATTTTGCAGAGAGCTTGAGCAAAGGCATCATCTTGATTTACACCCTGGTGCCATGCACTCTTTTTATCGACTCAATATGATGTATTATTAGGATTAGACTCTGAACCTCTTGAATCATCTTTATGTGTGACCACTCCGGTAAGGAATGTATGCTTGAATCGTGTATGTCGTGCTTGTGTTGTTCAGATTGCAGATCAGGACTTCGTAGGGACCTGATCGTTTTACGGATGACTACTTTTGATGTTATCCTGGGTATGGATTAGCTTTCAGCATACCATGTAGTGTTGAACTGTTTTAAGAAGAGTGGGACCTTCTATTCTCATGAAGGTGTCACATTTAGGTTTGATGGTGCGAGAAATCCACCCACCTCTCTCATAGCTTTGGGACACCATAACTAGAGGCTGAAACTTCATTGTAGTCTAGGCTTCCTAGCTCAGTTAGAAGGGAGTGATAAGGGAGATACCATCCCTAAGAGTATTCTGGTGGTCGAAGAATTATTGGATATCTTTCCTGAGGAGCTACCCGGATTGCCTCCAATACGAGAGATGGAATTCACAATCGAACTTCTTCCTAGGACGACATTGATCTCCATGCCATTGTACAGGATGGCACCTGTTGAACTTAAGGAGCTTGGCCAAGAATTATTGGAATTAAAAGAACGAGACTTTATTAGGGAGAGTACCTCTTCATGGGGTGTGCATGTTATCTTTGTTAAAAAGAAGGATGGAACCCTATGTCTATGCATCGATTACCGACGACTAAATCAAGTAACGGTTAAAACAAGTTTCCACTACTGAGGATCGATAATCTATTTGATTAGCTTAGAAGAGCACAATATTGTTTTAAAGATCGACTTGAGATTAGGATATCAATAATTACGGGTAAGGGAGGACGATATTTCGAAGAATGCTTTTTAAAATCGCTACAGACTATTTGAATTCTTGGTAATGCCTTTTGGGCTCACCAATGTTCCAGCATCATTCATGGATCTGGTGAATCATGTGTTCAGGCCATACCTTGACAAATTTATTGTGGTGTTCGGGGAAGATTTACTCGAAGACCTTTGAAGAACATAAAAAACATCTAAGAATCACCCTACAGATGCTAAGAGAGCATCAACTATATGGAAAGCTAAGCAAATGTGACTTCTAGCTATTAGAGGTCCAGCTTTTGGGTCACGTCGTGACAAGAGATGGCATTCGAGTGGACCCTGCTAAGATCAAAGTTGTGCTGAAATGGGAAACGCCGAAGAATGTATTTGAAATTCGAAGCTTCTTTGGTTTAGTTGGCTATTACCGGAGATTTGTGGAAGGTTTCTCACGCTTAGGAGCACCAATGACTAAGTTAACTAGGAAGGGCATGCAGTTCGTATGGAATGAGGAATGCGAAGAAACCTTTCAGATGCTGAAGGAAAAGTTAACTTCAGTACCCGTGTTAATTACCTCAGAGAGTGGGATGGGGTATGTCATTTATAGTGGTGGTTCCTTGAAGGGACTTGGTTGTGTGCTTATGCAACAGGGACGAGCAGTTGCCTATGCATTAAGGCAGTTGAAGACACACAAGCAAAACTATCGAACTCATAACCTGGAATTGGTGGTCATTGTCTTCGCACTCAAGATTTGGCGGCATTACCTTTAATCTGAGAAATTCGAATCTACTCAAACCACAAGAGCCTCGTGATTCTAGCCAAATTTTATCGTTAAAAAACTTAAACTAATTCTAATAAAAAATAAAGTATAAACAATAAAAAAACTTATACTATATACAATAAAAAAGTAATACTACAGATAATCCAAAAACCTAAACTACAACTAACAAAAAACCTAAACTAATTTTAATACTCATCAAAACCAACATTTATTTAATAATTAAATTTTTGTTACTAGAATTGAAACTTACTGGAGTTGAAACTACCCGAAACTAGGGTTTCTTCTTAAAGAAAATGCCTCTAACCAGTACCCGGTACCTACACAAATATGTAAGCTGATGATGACCGATTTAGAGTTATCAGATCGAGAATTAGGGCGTGTTTGTTTTTTGTCTGATTCGGCATCTGAATCTGACTCGACATCTGAATTGGGTTGAGTCAGATTTCAGATTGTTTGTTTTTTGGTTTATAAATATCTGACTTAATTTTGACTCAGCTCGAATATCTGACTCGGAGGTAAATGAGTCAGGTATAAAAAACAGCTGAATGGATGAGGCCTCATCTGACTAGTGTCAAATGACGAACTTGCCCCCGCGATATTTAAGCACAAATCGATCAAAACTTTCGATCTATTCGACAAAATCGCAACTCTCTCACCTCTCTCTTCCAAATCAAAACCCTAGAGAGATGAACCCTAACTAGAAGATCAGAGCTTGCATATCAGCTTGAAGATCAGAGATCCAAGGACTAAGGTTAGCTCTCTCTCTCTCTCTCTCTCTCTCTCTCTCTCCCTCTCTCTTTCTTTCTCTGTTCTTATCTGATCTTGTTTTTTCTCTCTCTGTCTCTCTCTTGATTAGGAATTAGAATCTGTATAGTCTAGGGTTTAGATCGATATAGGGTTTAGAATCTCTAGTTTAGGGTGTTTTAAAAAAAAAATCTAGGATTTTTTCACCGATTTATGTTTTTTTACAACTACTTTGGAGGTTTAATTAAACTGTTTGGGTCCATTTGGGACAAATCAATAGCATTGATATTGCTCAATCAGACTGTATAAGTTAGGTTTTTTTTTCATCGATTTGGTGGTTTAATATTATAGCTGATTTTTGGTGGTTTAATTAAACTTGGTGGTTTAACAAGTAATTTTACTATTGCTCCTTAATTTTTGATCTTGATTAGAGATAACTCCTGTTTGTTTTGGTTTTGGTGACAATCCCATGGACCCAATGTTATTGGGTTTATGGCTGGTGAAGGGAGTATTGTAGAGATTTTACCTTTTATTTTAAGAACTTATATGAATTTCTTAAAAGTTTTTGATGAATCATGTCTGATATTATCATCAAAATCTTTAGGGTGGAACTAATTTTTCTAATATATCATACTAATTTTTCTTTGTTATTTTGAATGAATGATATTTGGTTTTTGTGGTAAACTCTTAGATGTTTTTTCCTGCTTTTTTTTTTTGGGATTCAATCATATTCACTAGTTAATTGTTTGAGACCCTCAACACATTCAGGTGAAAATGTCGAATAAGAAACTAATCTCTTACAAGGGATTGTTCTTTTTTGTAATTCTAAGGCATCTGTGATTTATGAGGTAATTTGTTTTGGATAAAATGGAAACTATTATCTACTATTAGCAAGAAATATTGTGCACAAAGTAGAAAACTCTAGTTTTCTCAAGCTTAAACTGTAGAAGGGATTGTGATATATCATCTTTTGTTGTTCTCACAGACAATCTAACTTTTCATCATGTAAGAAATTAATAGACGTGGTCTCAAAGTTGCGGTTGCTGGGATCCCTAAGACCATTGATAATGACATTCCGGTACTCCCCTGCCAATGCACAATCTCTGGATTATTTACCAAGTTGCATTTGTGTTTATTTCCTTCTCAGGTTTTAAGCATGAATTAGTTCTTAAAACTTTTCCATATTTGATCATCATGTCATGTGGATTCAGGTAATTGACAGATCATTCGGTTTTGATACTGCTGCTGAAGAGGCCCAACGGGGCATTAATGCGGCATATGTTGAATCTGAAAGTGTTGAGAATGGTGTAGGTGTTGTGAAGTTAATGGGTCGCTACAGTGGTAAGCTTCATTTTTATTCTTGTCCCTCCTTCCACCTAAAAGTTTATGAGCATAAAGTTTTGTTAGAAATTATAGATTATATTTCTGACAAAAAAGATTGCGTCAGAAAATTATGCCCATGTGGCTTTGATGCCCTTGGACTCTTTCAAACTTGTAACATCGACACGAACTCATATTTCAATAGAGCAAAAAAAAATAAGTTGACATGGCCATACAATTTATGCTGTGTGATGTTACTTCACACCTCACTTCATGCCAAGTTTACAATATATAAACAATGGCTTAGCTTTTTTCTACATGGTTCAGGTAAGGAAGGGATCTCCTTGTGGTTATCTATTTCTGGAGGTTGTGTTAGTCTGTTTTTGTTACACTTTTACATTCTTATCTATTATTCAAAACTATGAAAAGTATTGGCTTTTGTTTATACATTTGCTTGACAAATAGTATTAAGTTGGTTTATTAAAAAAAAAATAGTATTAAGTTGAACTGTGAATAGATTTCTTATTTTCTTACTCCTTGTAAATAATAAGTCGTTGATTTGGATTGCATAGATATGTTCCTTTGTAAAGTTAGTAGCCTATTGTAGTTCTACAATTCTTGTCAGTCTAATTAGATTTACTGGTCAAGGATTCATTGCGATGTGTGCTACTCTTGCTAGCCGAGATGTGGACTGTTGCTTGATTCCCGAATCACCTTTTTATCTTAAAGGACCTGGTGGGCTTTTTTAATACATGGAGAAATGGCTTAAAGAAAATGGACACATGGTTATTGTGATAGCTGAAGGTGCAGGACATGAGCTTCTTTCTGAAAGCATTTGTTCGAAAAAATGTAATGGAACATCTATGTTAAATGTAATGGAATTTCTATGGGTGTTTTGATTATTTAATGTATAAATTTATTGTCTTTGTTTGAATTGATTTGGTTGAGAGATGGAATATGAAAATGGGGTTGAAATGTTGATGATTTTATTTAGTGAAGTTTTTAGTTTAAGCCCATAATACAGATGCATTAATACACACAAGGGTAAAATTGTCATTAAGAAGATGAGGCAGATGATTAAGATGAGTAAAAAACAAACATATTTTTTCTTAAGAAGTCAGATGAGTCAGATTCAGATGAGGCAGATTTAGATGAAACAGATCAGATGAGTCAGTTCAGATGAGTCAGATTTAAAAAAAAACAAACAAACACGGCCTTAGATGAAGATTATCTTAGAAAAAAGAAAAGGGGAGCTTTCATCAAACACAATTAGACAGAAAATAGTTGATGCATCTTTGAAACTGTATTGTAATACGAAAATCTTAGAAACTAAAATAGCAAAAAAATCACCTCAATTAGTAGAAAGATTTACTCAAAATAACCACAAAATCTACTGTTAGTGAGAAGAATTTAGAGACTTACTAGTAAAATTTGTGTTTAGAGATTTGTAATGAACTTGAGGCTTCGACCAGATCAAAATGGAGATCTGAAATTAAAATTTGTTAGAGGTTAGAGATCTGAAACAAAAATTTGTTTCATTTAGCAAAAAAAATTAACGAAAAATACCTCTTGAAGCTTTTGACCAGATCAAAAATCTAAAATATTCAGATTGAGATCTAAAATACTCAGATCCAGATCTGAAATTTCAAATCCAGATTTGAAATTTAGAAATCTGATGGTGGCGGAGGGTGATGGAGACCGAGTGAGGGGTGGAGGCGTGAATAGAGTAGGGAGATAGATCGAGAGAGCGGGGAGAGAGAGTTAAGAGAGATCGAGCTAGAGGTGGAGGTTGTGGTAGATAGAGCAGGGAGAACGAGAGAGAACAGGGAGAGCGAAGATCGAGAGAGAGCAGGGCGAGTGAGCTAGATTGAGATAGTAGGGATAAAGAGAGAGAGATTTGAGAGATTTCGTGAGAAAGTATAGAGATTTGAGAGAGAGATAGGGTTACCTATAGTGGCAATGGGGTTATACACGATGGTGGTGGTGGGACAATTTCTCTGAGTTCTGTAATGTTGGTGTGTGTAGCAGTGGAAGAGAGTTCTGAGATAATGAAGTTTTTAGAGTGGAACACAAAAGGAAGCAGGTGTGAAACAAGCTAGGCAGGAGCGCAAAAAATCTACACGGGAGCCAAAAAAAAGTTGCGCGGTCCTAAATTTTTTTCGGTGCGCGTTTAGTTATAACGTTTATATGAGTTACAATGTTTTTAACGTTAATTCATTAGATTTTTGTAACATTTAGAGTGCATTGTTACGGTTATAAATGTGATAACACTCCTCACGATTATAAATGTGACAAATCCTCAAAATAATGTGTTACAAAAATCCCATTTTTGTGTAGTGAGCGCCGGTGGATATAATTTCTTAAAGATTACGAGTTCACGTTGCATTACCACCTAGATAAGGCTAACGTTGTTGTGGATGCACTGACTAGGAAATCTCGTGGATCTCTAACTTATTTAAGGGTGCACACTTGGCAACTTTATGAAGCAATAGAAGGATTGAATTTAGAACACAGAAAAGCAAAAGTTTGAGCCTTCAGCTTTGTGGCTCAACCGGTACTACTACAAAGGATCGTTGAGGCTCAGCGTACTGACTCCGGACTCGAAGACATCCATGCTAAGATCAGTAAAGGTTCTGGATCAGAAGGTTGGACTATACATGCAGATGGTGGGCTTCGTTTTCATGGGAGGTTATGCGTATCTAATATAGGTGAATTGAGGAAAGATGTTATGGACGAAGCTCGCAAGTCCAAATATTCAATTTATCCTGGCGAATAAAAAATGTACCAGGATGTATGAAGGCAATTCTGGTGGAGTGGCATGAAAAAGGATGTGGCTCTGTACGTATTAAGACTCTTAGCTTGTCAGCAAGTCAAGATAGACCATAGGAAACCCTTAGGGTTGTTGCAACCCTTGCCTATAGCTGAATGGATAGCTGAATGGAAGTAAGAATACGTCATAATGGATTTCGTATTCAGACTACCACGAACTGCACAAGGACGTGACACAGTGTGAGTTATCGTTGATCGACTGACGAAATTAGCACATTTCATAGCTATCAAAAAATCAATACACTGGGCAACTTAAGTTAATTGTATGTTCGAGAAGTGGTAAGACTCCATTGAGTACCTCTATCTACAGTGTCTGATAGAGACCCGCACTTTACATAAAAATTCTAGAAGAGTTTTCAGAAAGTCATGGACGACTCTATATCTTTGTACCGCTTTCATCCGCAGACAGACAGTCAATCTGAGTGTGCTATACAGATCCTCAAAGATATGTTATGGGCTTGTGTTTTGGACTTTAAAGGAGGATGGAATAATCAACTTCCATTAATAGTTACCAAGCAAGTATCGGCATGGCACCTTTCTAGGCATTGTATAGCCGACCTTGCAGATCGCCAGTGTGTTGGGTTGAGATTGGAAAACACAGAATGTTGGGTCCAGACTATGTCCAGGAAAAAAAGAAAAAGATCCATATCATACGGTCGAAGAAGACCCTTAACGTGTAGTGTGGGCAACCATATTTTCCTTCGGGTGAACCCCAGAAAGGGTATTTCACGTTTTGGTAGCAAGGGAAAGCTAGCACCCAGATTTGTCGGACCATTTGAGATTCTCAAGCGCTGCTGTGCAGTTGCTTACTAACTCGCCTTGCTTATCCAGATGGAGAATGTTCACGATGTCTTTCATGTCTCAATACTCATAAAATACGAACCATACCCTACACATGTACTTGATTGGCAGGACCTAGAGATCTGCGATGACACATCTTAATTACGAGGAGATACCACTTTGGATCTTAGACACTAAAGAGCAGGTATTACGTATCAAAATCATAAAAGTAGTTAAGGTTTTGCGGGGGCATCACAACGTCAAAGAGGCGACTTAGGAACTACAATCTGAGATTCGGGAGACGTATACTACCTTACTCGAAGGTATGTGATGAATTTCGGGACGAAATTCCTTTCAGAGGGGAAGGATGTAATACCCTGAAATTTTTAACCCTTATATTTTTGGTAGGTCAGTTAATCCAACGACCAATAACTACATTACATATATATACATACCTATATGCATATATACATATATATGCATTAATTCTATAAGCAGTTAGTAATGAACAAAATTACCTCTTAGCACATATGTATATCTAACATGCAACAAAACACAACAATAGTACCCATAGGTCGTTGGATTAAACTAACCCACCAAAAATATAAGGGTTAAAAATTTCAGGGTATTACATGCTTGTGGCCCCACATTACGGGGAGATCATGTCCACATGCCTCCCCCTGCAAGTGTAAGCAGAATATAATTTTAAGATGGGTGAAACATATACTTAAAGAAAAGTAACACCCCTCTTTTTTATCTAGTTACACTGCACGTACTCTTATACTTCATGGCTCAAATGGAGACGATCTATAGACTGGTGTTGATGAAAAGAACATCGTCACAAAAGATAATCTTTGGATCATCACCATGTGGCTTCACTTGTAGGTGTAATCCACATTAATAATAAAGACGTTTACAATGGTGTGTGAACCTACAGGGAGATAATCCATGGGTTAATGTTGATTTAAATGATAAAAAGACAATCGTCATAAAAATCAGTCTTTAAATCATCTCAATGTGACTCCACTAGCAGGTGTAAAGGAAGTGTACCTAAAGAAATAAACTTGGGACATATTTGGAGTTTATGGAAAACCAGCACACAAGCACTTTAAACAGGCTTTTTTAATGGACTTTTAAAGTCAAATAATAAAATTTAGAGTACGCATTATAAATGGTAAAAATTAATTTAAACCAAGCTGCCATGTTGAAATCTGTACAAATTAAACAATCTTGGAAGAATGAAATTAAAGTTTAATTGAACCAAAATAATTTATCTTTATATAAATAACTCGATCATATTTTTTAAGGGTGCTGTTAAAGGAGTTCCTCAAAATGGTAGGAGGATAGACAAGATGGGGTGGACTAGATTGTTTAAGTTAGTTAAGGGGGTGGATTAAGTTTTACTTAGAAAATGGTCATCTAAAAATTGGTTGATATTTTTCACCCAACTCAAAAAACACCCCAACCCTTAAAAAAAACCCAACATCCCCACCTTTGGGAACCACTCCACCAAAGACCACTACTCCGCTGCCGGCCACCTACGGCTTCCAAGCTACATCACCAACATGCAGTTATACTCTGATACTATACCTCTTAGAACTACAAATGATGGGATAAATGATTTTTATAAATAGAAACCCTGAAATTCATACATTTAGAGAAGGCACAGGAGAAGAGCACACCAAAGATTGTAGGTACAAAGCCTACTTCATACATATCGGATCTGATAGCATCAATCCAACAGAAGAAAGAAAAAAAAATGTACAGATTTTGAGAAATTGCTATTGGAACCAATCAAACAAGAGAAAAAAACAACTCAAACAAGAGAGAAAAAAAATCCAAACATGATAAAAGTGTTTGTTTCTTCAGTGAACGATGAATGGGGAAACACAGGTCGTAAAAAACAGTCCATTGTTGGCCTCAAATCTGAAATTTTTTCAGATCTGGAATTCTTTTTCCCCACTGATCTCTCTCTTCCTTTCTCTCTCTCTCCCCTCTTTCTTTCTCTAATCTCTCTGGCCCCTCTTTCTCTCTCTCATCTCACTGTAATGGCGGTGGGGCTGTGGAGTGGGGTGGTGATGGTGGAGTCTGTAAAAAAAAATAGACAGTGAAGAAGAAGAAGAAAAAGAAAGAAGAAGTCTTTCGCCAGCGGTAGAAGTGGCGGGCGGTGGAAGAGTGGTGAAGATGAAGATGATGGTGATGTTGGTAGGGTGAGGTGTACTATTTAATTTTAGTGGGGTGAAGAAAAAAATTTAGTGTTAGGTTAGCTTGCCCCCACACCACCCCCTTAATAAAAATGAGTAATAATTTGGATGGGAGATTTTGAACTAAAAACCCATTTAATTTGTTCATCCCCCAAACATTTCGAGGAACTCCTTTAACAATACCTTTTTTTAATTTTGATCTTTAAAAAACAGTAATTATAATAGTTATAACAGTTGTTAAAATAGTCACAGCCGTACGTTATATCACTGTAATACCGTAATATGATAATGACCATTTTTATTGTTATAACGCCCATAATTTTATGGGGGAATGGCCAAAAGGCCCAAAATGATTTTTTTTCAGCCTGTTTAGTCCACCAAATTTTATATGAGTCTATTTAGTCCAAAAATAAAATTTGGACAGATCTGCCCTTTAACTAATTTATTTTTTAGATCTGCCCTTCCACCTGTTCTTCCCTTCTTGATTTCTTTCAATCTCTTTAGTTGTTTCACCATGTACTACCCCACTTTCCCCTTCTCTCTCTCTTTTGACAAATCACTGATAGTTAGTTACCCTAGCTAATTAATTAAGGTGAGTCGAACACACTAGTATTCCAACCTCCAAGTTGAAGAAGAGAGTTCATGATGCCAAACATTAGCTCGAATCCATATCTTTCAAGATATTTCTACTCATCAGATCCTACAGTTTGAGGAAGAGAATAAGAGATAAATGGGAAAAGATCTGATTAGGAAAAAAAAAAGAGAAAGGAGAAAGAGAGAAAAGAATGAAAAGAGAGGATAGAGATAGAAGAGAGGGACCTAAAAGGGAGAGAAAACAAAGGAAAGAGAAAGAAGAGGAAAACAAGAGAGACGAAGAAAAAATTCAACATAGATCTATGCAAAAACGTTTTTGCATGAATGATCTATGCAAAAACATTTTTGCATGAATTATGCAAAAATATTTTTGCAGGAACTATGCAAAATCATGTTTCACAGATGATTTAGCATAGATCTATGCAAAAATGTTTCACATAATGATTTAGCATATGCAAAAATATTTTTGTATAAATTTCGTGATTTTTTTTTTTCGAAAACCATTCTTGACTGATCTAGTTTCAAAGATCTCAAAAAGTGCTTTCTAAATGTATAAATTTTGTCAAAATCCAAATTTTAGTTGAAGAGATATAACATTTTAAATTTTAAAAATAAAAAAGATACCTACATTTCTCTCTCATACAGCTGTACAAGTTTGAAAAAGACAAAAAAGTAATTGAGAAATATAATAAAAGTAAAACCGAAATATTAAAAAGGAAGGAAATGACTAAATAGATTTAGAAAAGTTTAAAAAGGACTAAACAGATTCAAAAAACTTTAAAAAGGTATTTCAGTCTTATTAAAAATCTTGTGTACTAAATGGATTAAAATAGTTATATATTGGATGTTTTGGCCATTATCCCTAATTTTATTAAGAAAATAGAAAAATGACATAACAACCCATTTTAGTCTCTTTAATCTTTTTTAAAAAATTAAAACATCTCTATTTTATATTATTAGGGCCGTTATTTTCTATTATAACTATCGTTTTAAACATTTTTTTTTTGATATAACATAAATGTCAGTTTAGACCTCAAAACCGTTAAAACGATAACACTTCCCACCGTTACACCGTTATAACGGTTTTACAAACATTGATTCTAGTATGTCATTAAGTATAGAATTAATAACATTTTCAAAAGTACTAACCTGACTTTCATGGTTTTCAATTCTTACAAGGGGAAAAGTACGAATGCTACGACAACGGGTCTTCAGCATCCACCACCAGTGAAGAACCACGAGGTGATGGTAAATCATTTACTTGTGCAAGAAATGTAAAATGCATGCCTCCCTCAAAATTTTATCCTTTGTTTGTACATATAAATTCACGGCTAAGTTTTGTTAACGAAACTTTCAGTATAGATTTTCGAGTTCACGGTCAAAAATTTGCAATATCAATTTCTAGAGAATCAAAGATGGATTGGAAATAAACGTCATCATGGGAGTTATTTTGTTCATTTATTTTATGCTAAAGATTTTCTTTTCGTGTTATTTATAATTTAACAGATAAAGATTAAGAAAAAATAAAAAATAGAAACTCGAGGGAAAAAAAAGAAGAAAAAAGTAAGTCATGGACTCCATTATCGGCAATAAGAGGCAGCTAGACAGAATCAACACATATAATTTTTGTTTCTTTTATTTTTTTAAATCCATTAATCCCCTACACGAAGGATCATACAAACATAAATATTAATCGTTAATATATATAGGGGCTGTTTGGCAACCATTATTTTAATTGATTATGAGGCTCATAATCAATTCTGAGCCTCATAATTCATTATGCGGTTTTATTTGGCTGTTTGGTAATGATTCTAGAAGTGATTATCGCTTAATGATAAATGACTTTCTCGTTAAAAATAGAAACAGAAAATACTTGTTTAAATAAACAATAAACAAGTTTTGACTTTTTTATCGAGATTATCGGGATCAAAAATTTCAACCATCGGGTTCTAAGAGAAAAAAAGAGAAAAACTATCTTCTTTCTCATCTGTAACTTATGGATCTGTAGAACAGGTACTTTCTCTCTCTTCTCTTTCTCTCTTTCCTCCCTATCCTCTTTCCTCTTTCTATCTTCTCTGTAATCTGTCTCATCTCTCTTTCTCTCTCTTCTTTCTCTCTCCGTTTGAAGAAGCTCTAAGTGCTTCGAGCGCCATTAATGGCTGAAATGAAGTGATTCATCAGATGACCCCATATAACAAGGATAAGGCTTCAATAATTCCCAATTTCAACAAATAAAGAAGAAAAATAAGGTGAGCATCAGGAAGAAGACCAATAGAGGAGGAGACTATGAGATCAAGAATAAAACCAATAGAGGTGGTCCGTGAGCCAGAGCAGTTGTAATTATCAACCTGAGCTACTGAAATTGAGTTTCTTCCGAAATTGCAGTCATTAATGTTTCAATAAATTAGTTTCTAAGCATTACCTTATTAGATTTTGAAATTTCAAATTAGGTAGTTGCTCTAAAAATTTAGGGTTTTGATAGTAATTTATTGTTTTGATGAACAAAAACAAATTAGGTTTTTGGTTGTGATTCCGTTCAAGCTGAATTTGAGATTTTGGTACCAATTTTTAGATTTTCATGTTAAAAAAAAATTAAATAAATAATAGGTTATTCAAAGAAGTTTGGGGCTTTAAAGAACATTTCAAATATCTCTGAGAAATTAATGGACATGGGCTTGGTGATGGCACTTCTCCTTCATTCTCTTTCATGGTCATTGATGTTGATGAAATCTTCGATTGTATGGTTGAAATGTTTATCATAAATATTGGTAATCAAATTTTTCCTGAAATACTTGTTTGTTGAAATTTTTAACAAAAATAATTATCATAAAATTATTTATAACAGAACTATTTCCAAATTTAGAAATAGTTCTACTATAAATTTTATCAAACGGGGCCATATAAAGGAAAGAAAGAAAATGGTTTATTTGTTGATTCTGTCTAACTATTCTTACTGCCGATAATTGAGTCGATGACTTTTATGTTTTTACCTTTTTTAAGCTTAAGCCCAAGCTTCAAAATATAAACTTAAAAATAAATACAAGCTTTTTTAATTTTTCTTTTTCTTTTCTTCTAATCTTCTGTAATACAATATAAACAACACAAAAAGAAAATCTTTACAATAAAATACATAAATACAATAACTTAAAGAGAACGAATCAAGGTACAGACTTATATGTACAGGTTATGTGTACAGGTTCATGTGGGGCTCATATGAAATTGATCTAAAGGCTGAAGTTTTGTGAAAATATTCATATAGATGAGCCCTTAGATCAGGCTCATATGGGCCCCACATAAACCTGTACATATAACCTGTAAATATAAGGCCGTTAGCCGATCCATTCTCTAACTTAAATGCTAACGTTCATTTTCTATTCCCTCCTTAATTCCCATTTTTTCCTCCAAAAAAAGTCCCTCCCTAATCCCCATTTTGTTAATGATGCTTGGTCTATTTTGTTAATTTATTATATGTATAAACAAAGGATAATAATTTTGACAGTCATGAATTTTACATTTTCACCATCACCTGGTGATCCTTTAGTAGTAAATGTTAAAAACCCCGTTGCCTTTGAAGTTTGATGATCATCATCTTGACCTACAGATGAAACATAGAACTCGGTCAAAATTGGAAATACAGATCTAGCCATTAGGGGATAAATCTGATTAGTCGGGATCTAAGTAACCAGAGCGCGGAGCGGGAGCGGGAGCGTCGGAGCACCAAATTTAAAAATGCTTAAGGCTCGGAGCGCCTTGGGAGCGCCTAACTTACTCACACGTAGTTGAAGTTTTAATTAACTACCATTGACTAGATTATGATTAACTAGATTATTAAATAAATTTTTATTAACAAAATCATTGAATAGTTAGTAAAACAATTTTTAAATTTTATTAAGTATTTTTTGTAATAATATTCTATTTTTAAAAAATTATTATTTTCTATATTTCTTATTTGTTAACTATATTAATGCTATTTAAAGTATACTATATATATAATAACTAAAATTTATTGTTTCTCATATTAATTATATTTTATTATGAAAAAAATTAATTTTTACTGACTAAAAAGTAAGTGAGAAACACAACCATATAACGTGTGCTTTAAGGGCACTTAATAAGGTTATTTTTGAACGAGTTTTTTTACAAGTTAGACGTCTTCAAATCAGCTGATTTTTTTTAGAAATAATATTATCATTATTTATAAGATGTCCACAAAAAATCAGCTCAATCAGAGATATCTAACCCTCCAAACAAATCACTTTAAATGTCAGCCGTTCATTCATACTATAAAGTCTAAATTAAGTGTTTGTAGTGATATAAGTCTCCGATTGAGCTGATTTTTTTAAAATATGATCCAAATAGTATAAATAATATACATGTAAAAAAATTAGTCCATTTGGACAAACTTAACAAAAAAAAATAGACTTTTGAAAATATTTTGTTGATTAAGCGCTCCGAAAAACGGAACCGCGCTCCGAAAATTCACGAACCGCGCTCCGACAATGATCGAACCGCGGATCGAAGGCGCCCCCGCTCCCAAAACGCAAATACGCGGTTTGGGAGCAGGAGCGCCAGCATGTTTGGGCGTTTTTGGTTACTATGGTCAGGATCTCTGCAAATGAATTCAAAATCATCATCCTTTACCACCTAATCTGGCCAATCTTCATCAATTATTGAGATTTCAGATCTATAAATCTAAGGAAAACTTATGAATCCGATTCCTGATTCCTTTTCGAGATTTAGTTTTTAGCCACTCATTATTCCACAAAATAAACCAGAACGTTTCCGTTTGTCTTTTCCATGGTAAAAAACAAGAAACACTAACTTGAGTATATATAGACATACTACTTTAACCTAAAGTTTACCTAGCAAACTATAGGCATTATTTGTGATTTTGTTACTTAAAATGTTGTTGATTTTTGGTATCACTGTGTAAGCTCTTGCAGTTTGCAAATGTTTGCAACAGAAGCAGCAAATGTTTGCAATCAAAACATTCATAGTTGCAAAAATTCTTCCAACTTTGTATTTAAGCCCATTTGATATGGTAAATTCAGACCCATCCATCTGATTGTCATGTGAATGTGTGATGCGCCCATGTCCAAGATCCCTCTGTGCACCTCATATCGTAAGTTTCGTAACCTACAAATTCCAAAGAACCGATAAATTATATCTGGGAACTTTTCCCCTAATCAGAGTTTCACTGACAGTTCCCACCAATCACATGGTCATATCTACTTGACCAACATTAGACATGGGGCAACAAAATCGAACTCACCCGTTACAGAACAGAACTGCGGAATGTAAAATATGGTCTCTATGAATTCAATGGCTGTAATGGCGACTTCGGTTTTGTTCCCCTCTGTTAACACTTGTAAAGAATGAAGCAAACAAAAGTTCCCAAGAAGTGAAGGTGCCTCAAAAGCTTTTGTTTAAGGTTTCAGTGGTTTGAAGTGTAGCATCAGTTCATCATCATCGAAATCTCAAACAAATATTTGGGGTTTCGGCGGCTAAAGGAATTGTCTCTGTACTTAATCCGATATAAGGTCATGTCTTTGTTAGCCCAGTTTCTTCAAATCTGCTCTCAACATCTCAATTGGCGTACAACTGTTCACTATAAATAGAAACAAACAACTGATCAGAAAACGAAAAAAATAAATAAAATAGAAACAAATACACATCAAAGTGGCTTCAAAAAAGTTAGATTTATAACAAACATGTCATACCAACTATATATGGAGCTAAGCAAATAGTTTCTTATTAAGGGCACTAAAGTTGAACTTGATGCAAAATAAGATCAATATTAGGTAACACGAAGAAAGTTCCATAAAAGGATTTGATAGCAAAGTTGAAAATGGAGTTCAAATCCAGATGGAACGTTCTCATTACGAAGCACAAAGTTGATAAATCTTGTTCATGGCTTTATATAACTCCAAGAAACGTTCCATAAAAAATGGAGAGACATGGAAAATGCATAAGATTGTTTGAGCAAGGTGACTTACCATATGATCCGCCGCTACCTTCAGCTCAATTGTCTCTTTTTTTTTACTTTCTTCCGTTGTCTAATCATCAGGTTTCCTTTTCCTGTTCAGAGTGCTTGGAATTATTCAAAAGTAATGGCCACTGTAAGTAAAACTCGAGTAACCTGTGAGCAAGAATTAATGCACAAGGCAGGATTTGAACCCAGTAGAAAATAGATTTCTTTCTATTATTTCTGCTAGTAAGAGTTCACCAAGTAGCTAAAAAGCAAGAGAAACATCAAAATGACCCCTAAATTTGACAATAAATCGGTGACAGTGAAACCTGATCTTATAGGTAGAGGATATCAAGTATGTATACTGTAGATTTTATATATCATGTCCCTGCAATCCAACTTTCTTAGGAGGTGACTGTACTCAATGATCGAACCCTGAGAAAATAGTCTGAGCACTCTTGAGCTTTCTGCCCTTGAGAATGCACGCAAAGCATACCCACATACCCTAACATAGAACTATAAATTCCTGCAAAGTTAACTGAATCACAGTTTCAATATAGCTGCCTTGAAGGGTAAAGTTGAGGAGCAGGAAGATGCAAGTTCCATAATTTAAAATGGATGAACTCATTAATCCTTGCACCACCAGGACAACCTAACACCGGTTGAAAAAAAATACAGTTGACCTCTTTCACAGAATCACAATACAATAATAGAAAATACAACAGCTGAGGAAACCAAGAATCGCCATTAAAGAAACTCCTACAGCACCTATTCTTCCTACACTTTAGTTGCCCAACAAATAAATGGTTAAGCAGTTAATAAAAATGGAAAGCACATCCTCAAAGAAAGCATTGAACTAGTTGATAGACAATATTTCTCCACTTTGCCAACTGAAGCTTTCTTTCATTAAAGGTTGTAGAATCTTTTGCCCTGATAACTCCATGGTACATCAGCTATTTTAGGGGATATCAAGCAGCATAAGCATCTGCTGGAATCTCGACAAGAAGACCCTAATCACAAAAATATCAGTTGGTAAAATGCCAGTCAATCTAGTTGGTGAAGCTTTTGGGTATTGATACCACGGACATGGTTTTCAAACTCATCTTCACCCAACTAACACTAACAGCTAACTCACTTGCAACCAAAAGAAAATAAATATCAAACATCCTCACAGAACCTAACGTCTAAGGGCTGACCGGTGAACTATAAACAGTTCATCTTTGACAAGTTTCCCGAGAACGTCAAATCAAGCTGAAAATAGATACAGAAGGATGTAGTTTATAGCAAATTCAATTACGCGGCCAAACTCCTCTTCTGCAATGCGCACATAAGTAATGAACCGGGAGAAGGTATAGATCTACAGCACAAAAGCCCTCTCAACCATGACTTTTGGGGAAGGGCTAGTTAAGCAAGAAGCCAAGGATAGTAACTAACACACTTTGAGACCATCCACCACTAATATCTCCTAGTGAGGCTAGGTAAAATGTAAGGCACTGAACCACCAACTCACAATCCTAATATATCATTTTACAAATGGAAAACAATCAGATAATCAGATAAATATTGCAACATGCAGAATCAGACAACTGTAACTCTTGACATATGCTCAATAGTGCAATGGATATTTGCAATTTGAACTACAAATAGAAAGAATTCATAAGTTGCTATACAACATGAAGGTTGTTGGCACTTGGCACATATGAAAAAAAATTAACATGATTTATTTTCCCTTTTCCTCTTAAAAAAACTTATTAAATTTTGTTTGATAAAAAAAAAAAAGGAAAAGACAAAATTAGGAATATTTTTCTTCTCCACATGCAAAGCTTGTACATTTTCACCATTTTTGGCTCATCAAAACATCTATAAATAGAATTATATACAATGTCTAAATCTTCAGCCAACTATACAATACAAGCAATGACCTATGAAGCGAACAAAGGTGGGAAGAAATAATATTGACAGAATAACCTTTGAATTAATTCCTTCCAGAAATTGCAAAAGTTCTTTAAGCTCCAGTTAATTCTTTACTTCATTGAGTCCCTAAAACCTACATAGTGTAACCACAAATCAGGGATGGAGGGAGGTAGATGGGGCAAGGAGGTGGTTTCAACTTTCAACAAACTATTATAGAAAACTACACTCAAAAGATTTTCCATGTAATATAAAGAGTGGTCAATGGTCTGTTTGGACTTCGCATCCAGGTGGACCAGGTCGTCATCCAAAAATATGGGAACCTCTGTCTCACAAGCTAGACTTCATTATTTTGAACTTTGCAAAACTATCAGTATCACGATCACTGATAACACAGATATGTTAATCCACCTTGACATTAATGATGACCTGCTCACTAGAGTTTCAAATCTTTTCTGATTCTTGATATTTACTTGATCCTGCTATCCATCTGTTGTTGTAAATAGCTCGTACAGTATTCAAAAAAGAATAATAGCTACGAGTGATTGGAGGAAGCTTTGAGGTTAGTATTGCTTGTTTTCGACTGAAATACCAATTCCTTCTTTCCTTGTTCACATAAAAGTATTCAAATATGTTTTACTTCCTCGTTTCACTTCATACCTTACCTGATTTGTCAGCCAAAGGAGGTGTTATGTCGTACATCAACGGCCTCGGTCCTCCATAGCACATTATCCACCACTGCTAGAGATTTAAAAGATTCAATCGGTGGTACCTAGACTTGATGCATGATGTACATACGGTGCTTTTATAGATGTATATGTGGTAACAAAGTCTTAGTCTGGGTGATGTTTCGGAAGATACATACAATGGATAAAGGTGGAAGCTTGCCTAACTTGAGAGAGTCCAGTTTTAGTTACTTCCTTTTGCTTGTTTCTATGAGAAGACAGTTGTTATCGCAAATAAAAGTAAGAAAAAATAAAACTACCAGCTTAGATGAACATTTAGAATAGATTCAGAAATAAATTAGTAAATAATGAATCTTCATTCTAAAGAATTTATGTAATTCCTCGATGAAATAGAAGAGCAATGTAAGTGATAAGAAATACCTATTTCATCTCTTGAAGGTTTACCTCTAACCAGATTTTAGTATATCATGTCAACAGTTAACCAAGATTCTCAAATCCATGCAACACTTCGAGTCACTTACGTGTCAGCACAAACAAGTAACAAATCAGTGCACCACTCGATGCAGTGGCAGTTGCATTGAGACTGGAACTTCATCCTTCTAAAACAGTTGCACATAGTTCGTTAACAAACACTGCAGAAAAGGGGGCTGAACCATGTCATGGCTCGGTAAATATGAAAAATATATCTATACAATCCAGTATGCTACATATCCAAGAGGTGAAAAATTAAATAAAACAAAAATAAACAACAAAGAAATGTAAGACTAAGATATCCACTTATAATAACCCATGCAGTAACTTGGTACAACTACTCAATAGCAAAGGGATTAGCATTCCTAATCTTTAGATTAGTACGCGGAGTGTAAGAAACAGGGCGGCTAGGGTATAGTTTAATACATCACAGGAGAAATTTGAGCTGAAAAACAGTGACAAGTCGGGAAAAGAACTGAGAAGTTTAAAGATGCTTAGCACCACTGATGGTATGATGAACTCATCCTCCATTAAGAACCATGTTAACAAGCTGACAATGGTTCATAAGAGAATAATTCAGCATTTTGATAGTGTAGTATCACTAGAAGACTTTTCGTCACCGTATGAATTCAGATAATGTACATTATACAGAAGCTCATATTCTCAAGATCTGGAGGAAAATTCGGGCCTCATACTCTCCTGAAAAATCTACCACCTTTCTTTCCTACTCCAGTCCCTGCAAGACCTGATGAAAGGAGAGATCTGCTATCTGGTCTCCATGTTAACTCTTTAAGAACAGAAAACAAACTTGAGAGTGCAGGAGTAACTTCAGTATCTTTTATATTGTTACATGAGACTACTTTAAGGCTTTGAAGCTCCACCCAAGAAAGAACTACAGACTCCAGTCCTTCTGTTGTTAGCGATGAGCATCTTTCCAAAGAGAGAAATTTTACCCTCCTGTGAAGAAAATAATCACCCATTAAGACTTCAAAACTTCGAATTGTAAGCTAGTGAATTCCATCATGTCACTTTCTTTCTGAATCATTATTACAACTCGCTGCTTGAGCAACCAGTAATGGTTAAACCTTGCTACTATGTAACAAAGTAACCTCATGCCAGCAAAATCCATACAAAGCCATCAAAAATCTAAAACGTCCCTGTCCCCACAGTTAAAATTTATAGTAATGTTGATTCGGAAAGCAAAATTTTACAAGCTATTCTCTGTAATCATGATTTAGCTTCATCACCACATGTTGTCATATAATCGAGTATGAAGATCTGACGATTCCTAGAAGTTCTTTATATCGTTTATATCCAACACCTTATTTCCTGCTTCCATTTCATAATCACTAAAACATACAGGCCCGATATCATTTTCCAATAGGTGTACTCAAAGGATTGGTAGATAACACAGTTAATCGCTCGTCAAGTACTTCTCTACTAAATTTATAGCCTTTTGAGAACAAAACAGATCTATAGTCCTTAAGCTATTAAAGATGTAAACTAAATAACCCAATTATCACCTACAATCTTCACACTTGTAATAGTCAAAAGAAAGATTAGAGGTATTGAAGGAGACTAGAAACTCATAATAATACAAATAAAGATACTAAATTTAGTACCCAATATGCTTTCTTGTCAGTTCTAAACCCAAAAACTCTTTTCTTCATAAATCTAAAAGCTAGGAAGCAGTTCTAAGACAAAGGGAAGATCTTATAATACCTGCAAATACTCGCAAAACTAAACATCTCACTGTCCAGTCCCCAACAGTCCTGAAAAACAATCTCCCTCACAGACACACAAACCAGAAATAATGCATTCATGCTCTGCTTATCGCGCAACTGACACTGCTGCAAATGCAACCGTTCCAAAGTCGGACAAGACCCTAAATGCTCAATTGGCCCTGGACTTGGATCTATCCTTTTGCACGATTGAAGCCTTAAAGTCTTCAAATTTCCACAAAATGAAAGAGCCGCAATCCAACCTTCGTCCATCCTGTGATCACACAGTGTAAGCTCCTCAAGCATTTGACAGCATTGACCAATAGCCCTAATTCCATCATAACTTCCTTCACATCCACTCAGCTCAAGCTTAACCAGTCTTTTACATCCATGAGCCAATATGGTTAACCCAATATCAGAAATCACAGAATTGTAAAACCCATGAACAGAACCAATAAGTTTCACGATCTGTAAATTATGGCAAGCAAAAATTCCACGCAATGACTGATCCGTACAATGATGAAGCTCTAATTCTTGCAATGTAGGGCACTCTTCTGCAACAACTAAAAGCCCTATTTCCGTCGCAGAAATAAGAACAAGTCTACGTAAATTAGGGCATCCACGAGCAAGAACTCCAAGACCTAAATCAATTGTCTTAGAAGGAAGCAAATTCTCGTCACGAATAAAAAGATCACCAGAGAAGTCAGAATCGAGATTAATTGAGATTAATCTATGAGTCAACAAGATTCCAGAATTGTTTCTTGAAACAATGCATGCTTTAGTAAAATCAACGTCTGTAAGATTGGGGAAACGAGAAACAAGTCGACCTGATTCGAGAAAATCCCAGTCGAGAAGCTTCACAGACCGAACAAGACGACCTAATAAGAATAACCAACGCTTACAAACCAGAGAATTAGGTTTAAAGTGTGAATCAGGGAGCTTAGAGAGGATCTGAAGAAGAAGCTCGTCGGATAACAAAGAAGTTAGGTCAATATTAAAAAGACCATCAAGAATTAGGGTTTTCTTCTTCTGAGGTGTTGAGGTTAGTTTCTTTTCATCTCCGACATGATTAGTCAGAGATTCAAGCTGCATCTTGAAAACAACGTTCTGAAGGGATTTTGTATCTTTGAACCAGTGATGTGGCCAGCTCGAAGGTCGTCCTAATGGCGGTTTAGGGTTTCTATCTGGTGAAAAATCGCACTTAGGGTTAGGGTTTTTTTGACAATTTTTAGGGCTTGGGATTGAAAAAATATCTGATTCTTCTTCTTCTAAACTTCTACTTCTTGTGCTACTACTTCGCTGCATCTCTCAAAAATGGATTTCTGATGAAGAAATGTTGTTTTTGTGGGGTCTCTCTAATTTTCTTCCTTATCATTTCGTTTTTGTTGTTTCGGATTCTCCGCGTTTGAGTTTTGAGTTCTTAAGTTATTTGAAAATTGATTCATAATGAACCTTGTTATTGGTTATAATTACTAGATTGTCCCTTTTTGTTTTTATCTGGTAAAAAAACGTTTATTTAATGATTACATTACATAACGACTTTCTTTAAATAAAGGTGTACTCTTTACTCCAAGGGAAATGCTAGAGGGACACCATATTATCACACCAATTTAACATCAATTAATGCTCCTGTATGGTCTGACCAAACTTGGTATTAAAAAACGAATTTTTTTTAACCGGGTGGAAAGACATCAAACAGAGTACGGTTTACCCGTTTTTCTTCTAACCTGGTTCTCTCTTCTATCCCACTACCTTCCCTTTCCTTTCTCATTTCACCTAAACCTAACATACCTTTTTTTCTTCCCTCCTATTTTTTGTCTTTTTTTCATTTCAATTCCAAACAGTGAGTGCAGAGCAGAGAGTCGAGAGAAAAAAAAACTAGGGCTTTACGGAGAAAAATCAGGGGACCCCGTCGCCGTCTTCGTGCTCGCCGGTAAGTCTTCTCTCTTTATCTCTCTTTTCCCTCTCCATTCAGATCTAAAAAGGGCTTTTTTTTTCCCTAACCACTTCTTTTATTTTTGGATCTTATTTCACCATTGTAGACAGAGTAGTGAAGAGAGGCAAAAGCTCCTGTTAGGGCTTCGTTTATGCGCCATCTTTGTTTCAGGTACTCTCTCTCTCTCTAAATCCCTCATATTTTCTCTATTTTGAAAGAACCCTAGCAAAAATGAAAATAACAAGCACTATTCAACTTTCAAACAAATAGAACTTTGAAGAAAAGCAGTTCGAACTAAAAGCAAGAATTCCAATGAAAGAAACTTTAGTGTTCTTTAATTTCAAGGGGAGTTATATATATATATATAGCTTCTTCTTCCTCATCTTCAAACATACATCATGCATGTGAAGTAGTGTTCACAAGAAGGTGTGTTGCAACGTGAACATGATTTAATTATAGAAGAAATTAAATTAGAAAATTTTCAATTGATTGAAGTCACGTCCTCTGCGCGTGATTATTATTAACATCCAGACTATCAGTATTGCTCTGGTCAAAAGGAAACCTGTTTGTAGTTTACTTGCTGACTGACTTACTTCAAAAAGAAAAGACAAGACAAAATAAAAGAAATATGAATTTATATATTTCAAAATTCTATTATTAAATCCTCCTCACAATAATTAAAAAACCAAAATAAGAGAAATAAATATGAATTTATATTGTTTAAAATTCAATTACAGCATTAGAAAAAGTAACAGCAAAATTCAATTAAGCCCAATTACTAAATGCTTGTTAAGACACATCCCCTCTAATCCAATCACATGATTGGGTTCCATCACATATTCAATTTTTTCCTTATAGGAAACTCTGTATTTTTTAGTTCTATCCCGTAAAAAATCTATAGATTCACCTGCCATTAAGGCATATCTATCAAAATAAGTTGCCTTAAAGAAAATTATTACACAAATCTATTTTTTTTTTAAAGAAAAATTTCCATAGAAATTTCGTGTCACAATCCTCTCTGAAACTATGAGTTACATGTTTCGTATATGAATGTTAGTATTGATAGAATTTTATTATTATTTTTAGAAAGATCAAGTATTGATCTATTAATTTTTTATATTAGGTTGTTGTAATTTTTTTTCTTCTTCCAACAATGGTAGTGCTAGAACTGACCTTATGAGGACCCGATCAATCACTGGAATCAGCTACCCTTCACATAGAAAATGAGTCTATTTTCCTTTAGGATTATGTGGTATGTAACTATCAGTTATGTTGAAATATTAGGTCTTTTTTCATATAATTATTGCTGATTTATTTTTCTTACTAAATTCAAACATGTAATTATTGCCGATTTGTTTCACATCGAATTTATAGGGGTTTTAATGTTCTATTCAATTTTATCATGTAGGTTTCTATTTTGTTTCCACATTCACTTAGAAAGGACGTCTTAAAGAAACACCTTCGATTTCGTAGCCTGAACAAATTGATCAAAGTTGATAGAGTTATTATAAGGTTTGAGCAACATATTTCGTAGCCTGGATAAATTTAATTTTTTGTTTCATCACTAAAGTTTTCTAGGAAAATATTTATGGTTCTATTTATCTACCTCTGCGATTATGCATCTGCTTTTTGAGTATCTATTTTTTTTCATATGTGTATAAGAAGTTATTTGGTTGATAGTTGTTGAAATGGTTTTGATTGATGATTAATTTGTTAACAATTTCTCAGAGCTACTTAGAAGGTAAAATAAGCTAATAATTCAAACTGCCAACAATTTCTCAGAGCTAATGTTTTTATAACATCCGCTTGTTTGGCAGGCACATGAGATAGATGCGTGCATCTTCTACACAACTTGAGAAAGATGAGCTTGCTAGAAAGTTAGAACGAAGACAAGGGTAATGAAGACAAGGGTACTTCTGAGAAATGAATACTAACCCAATAGATAGATGCAGGTGTAGCCCTTATATATATGCATGTACAACAGTTTCACTATACTGAATTGAAATTAGATGTTTCTATAATATACGAAGATCATTTTTGTGTTTATCAGGTTTCAGGTGGTCTCATCTTTGTGAGGCTTTTGAAAAGGGCACATGCTTTTGACATTATATACCTAATGTATTTTTGTACAGTATACTGTTATTTTTGTTTATCAGGTGGTCTCGTCTGTGTAGATGGAATGTCAATGGCTTGAACTTTTGAGTGTTAAAGCCATTTATATTAGAGAGCGGATATATGGTCCCGTGTTAGGGAGCTGGTTTCAATTTCTATGGTGTGCCACGTAAGCAGTACATCACACTGTCCACAGAACTTAATGCAACGATCAAGATGAAGTGGCCAACT
This sequence comes from Macleaya cordata, assembly GCA_002174775.1. Taxonomy (NCBI): domain Eukaryota; kingdom Viridiplantae; phylum Streptophyta; class Magnoliopsida; order Ranunculales; family Papaveraceae; genus Macleaya; species Macleaya cordata. The sequence continues at coordinate 68,677 of MVGT01004280.1, forward strand.
TTGGGCTATATAGAGGGGGCCATATATTCTCACTCTTTTTATTATGTAATATGTGTTTAGAAAGTGGGTGCAGTTTACATTTTTTTAATCGTGAACATTGTGTTTAGGTGTGTTTAGGTGAAGCTCGATGAAAAAGGGTCAATAGTAGGTCAAATGTTGGTCTATATTGGGTCAAATGTGGGTCAAACGTAGGTAAACATTAGGTTAAAAGTAGGTCAAAAGTGTGATCTGTTGTATATTTTTGTGTTGCGTGCAATGTCAACTTCTTTAAGTTGTTAGGATTAATTAGTTTTGCTTAATATGTTGATTTGTGATGTTGTGATTTATTATAGGTCGTTTGATTTTCAATAATTTCATTGCCTTTAAGAAATTTTAAATGTAGAAAGATGTAGCGAGAACATCTTCTCCAAAATGAGGAAATTTATTAGGCTCTCTTAGAAGACGTTATATATGTAACCCCTCTCAAGGAATAAAGGGTTAAAGGATCATTTTTGGTTAGGTCCTAAAAGTTTATTTTGAAACTTCTACGAATCTCTGTCTCATGTAGAAAAAAGTGAGACTACATTCGATAAAAAGGGGTCAAATGTTGGTAAATATTAGGTAAAATGTGCGTCAAAAGTGGGTAAAGATGGTGTAAAAAAGAGGTCAAAAGTTTGATATGTTGTATTCATATATATATATATAACTCCTCTCAAGAAAAGTGTAGATATGATTCTACATTCGGTAAAAAGGTGGTATACAATAGGAAAAAAGTTGGTAGAAAGTTGGTATACAATAGGCAAAAAGTTGGTAAAAAGTCAGTCTTAATTTGTTTAAAAGTGGGTGTACAGTTAAATCAAATCAACCACCACATATGGACATAAGTTTCATGGCCTTCTTTCTATGGTAATCTTTAATTAGTCTTGTTCATATAAAAGTAGTATACATAAATATTATCAGGAGCCCATACTTGTCCTTCATTCGAATCAGGACCCTTCCAGCTTCTTTTCTTGCCTTTGTTTCAACCACACTTCTTGCATAATTTTCAAGCCCGCAAGCATTTCATCCAGGGTCTTTTCATCGATGTCAAAGCCAGAGAGTGCACTAGAGAACCCAGAAACAGTTGTATTTGTCTCACGCCGAAGAAGGTTCCTTATGGCTGGCCAAGTTTCACTGCTAGCTGCGTCTAGAAGGGCTTCCACTGGTTCTAATAATGCCTTATTCAGTTTCCCCTGCCAGCTTGTATAATATTACTTAAATCACCCTCATCAAATTTAGTGTGCTTAACCACAATTCATTTTATTTATTTTGCTAAACACACAGATCTCATGTGTATATTGAAAGTGAAACTCAACCATAAATACTGAGTTGGAAACCCCATCATGAGAATTATCACGCGTCCCCATAAGAAGGTACCACAAGTACCAATACCTCATGCTCAGCAGTAATTTCAGACAGTTTGGCAACTCGGACTGACAAAACATGTGATTCCATATCACGTCGAAGCTTGTCCCGTACTTTGGATGCGTCTCAGTTTGCTTGTTTAATAGCCGCATCTGTTACCTCTATAACATCAACATACTACACAGAACATATTTTCAACAACATGGGTTTTTCACAACATCCAATTCTGTAGGCCCCCATCCTCATGTAATCAATCCAATGTCATACAGTGATGGGAACAAAGGTTCAGTTGGATGTGAAAAAGAGAACTGGACATCTCAATTTTGTCTAGGATTATATGTAGGACTTTAATGTAGCCTTTCAGTAATTGTGTAGTTAACACAAGACTTTGTTGATTATTTCAGTCCTTTGTCACAATAGGGTTCATTTCTTATGCACAAAGTAGATAAATGACTTGATATACCTACACATCCTTCATCAAATATTGACATAAAAGATTGAGTACAATCATGAGCAGCCACAACAAATCCTTCTCCTCCATTCAGAGCCTTATCAAATGCTTCCTTGAAATTATCAGATGTCCCAACATGGACTGATAAGCAGGTTGGACTAGCTTGAAAGATCAGCAAAACACATGCAATTAGAAGAAGTTAGGTGAATTTTTCTATCAATTATCTAAATTACATCATCCTACGTTCATCAGCTAGCATATATATTAGATGACATATTAGAACAAGAAAAGTAAATCTTAAAAGAAAGCCTATACTTAATGGTTTTCTACAGATCAGGGTTTCAACTCACTATGCAAAATACAAACAAAATTATTGTCCTCAAAATTTATATATATATGAAAAAGTTCAGCTATTAACCAAATCAATTCATATAATGATAAAAAGTTTATCTGAAAACGGAAGGTTGGTTATACAGTGTACCACAGACTGAATCATCTCATACTCCAATAGCTAATTTAATGAATGTGTTTTTGAGCCTACAAACCTTGCTACAATTGAATGCCCAAACAAAAACCAATGTTTGATTTGCATGGTCACTTGCCACATTGCATATGGGTAACGTCTCAATCTAGATATTTGCACTCAAAAGACTTTCTAAATTTTATTCAAAAAGTTTATATTTATGAGTGTTCATTCCCTGACCTACCAAACTTAAGTATTACCAATTTAACAATTTACTTCAAAAAATTTATTAGCCTTAATTTTCTTTAACTCTTGCAGTTTAAAAAATAAATTAACCATTTACCTCCAAGGAACACAGGTTATTTGCAACTATAGTCAATAATAGTTTGTAAAGAGAAAAATGGAATATAACAATAAGGCACATAGACCATACTTGCAGCAAATTAGCTTCCAGATGTTGCCGCTTTGCTTTCCTGATACCTTCATCAAAATAAATAGCTTCCACATCGTACCTACAAGATGAAGAATAAACTCAACTCAAAACTTTAAATAGATATGTTACTCGCGAATACTAGAGGCTAGAAAGATAGCTCTACACTAATAGAAAACTGTGTGCTTAAATGAAAAAGTTACTTAAGCCTGCACCACAACATGCTATAAAGAAAGCAATAAAAGAAGCTTAATTGAAACAACTAGATATTCAAGAATAGAGAGACAAAAGAAAATGATCTTAAACATTACATCATAAATTTAATAAAATCGTATAGAATAAGAGACTAAGAAAAGTTTAACTTGACAATTTTTTTTTGTTAACCAGTTAGGTACCAAACATAAACCTCACATATCATTTAGAACCAACAAAGATCTGCTAAGGTATCTAAGTAAACAATCAAATTACAACAGAAGTACTCACTACTCAGTCTAAAATGGTGAAATGAAAAAAATGAAAGAAGAGGTTAGGGCAAAAAAAGGCTTCTTAGATCTGAATCGAGAGGAGAAAGATAGATAAAGAGGGAGAGAGAGGACTTACCGGCGAGTACGGTGACGGCACGACGACGGAGGTCCCCTGATTTTCTCTTCTGAAGCCCTAGTTTTTTTTTTCTCTCGACTCTCTGCTTTGCACTCATTGTTTGGAATTGAAATGAAAAAAAGATAAAAAATAGGAGGGAAGAAAAAAAGGGTATGTTAGGTTTGGGTGAAATGAGAAAGGAAAGGGAAGGCAGTGGGATAGAAGAGAGAACCGGGTTAGAAGAAAAACGGGTAAACCGTGTTCTGTTTGATGTCTTTCCACCCGGTTACAAAAAATTCATTTTTTAATACCAAGTTTGGTTAGACCGTACAGGAGCATTAATTGATGTTAAATTGGTGTGATAATACGGTGTCCCTCTAGTATTTCCTATCCTCCAATCCTATCTGGTGCCCTTACTATCTCAGTGCTAAATTTCACCCCAATGTTCTCCTTATTTTAGTTTTTTAAAAAACTTATTTTTATATCAATTAATATAAGGTTAATTTTCAATCAATTTTTTTTATGTGCAAATGATTTATAGGATAACGAGAATATTCTCACTAAATATCAGTAATTAGATCGGCTCTATATGAGCCTCACAAAGAAAAATTCAACAAGTAGATAAAGAGAGGACAGAGGATTTAGCTAGTCTCCATATAAAGGAATAAATTGGTCTTTCACCCAATTTTTACCAATTCAGTCCAACAGGCGTCGATGCCATAGAGAAGACAATACGAAATAACTCATTAATGATGTAGAATTGATAGCACAACCACAAAATGGCTTGTTAGATTCATAGAATCGATAGGTCACTTTTTAAAATTTGTATTATCGGTTCTATTATACTAACAAATAGTTGAGTCGATCAAGTAAAATGTTGGCGAGCTGAAATATTAGACCCTATACTTGTAGTTTAGATATTGGAGAAGTTTCTCAAATTTTAAAATTGGGTTGTTCATCTTGATGGAGGACCACCCAATAATTGTTTGCCAAATGTATTGGAAACTTATTTTATTGAAATGTATGCTTGATCAAGTAAAATGTTGGGCTGAAATATCAAACCCTATATATATTTGTAGTCTAGATAGTGGAGAAGTTTCTCAAAGTTTAAATTTAGATAATGAGTGAGATATCCTTGCATTGAAAAAAAAAAAGTAATGGGAGGACATGCTTTTTTTATGCATGCACAGCACTTGGCGCATGTTAGTGCGATGCGAAAAGATGGAAAAACCTCTACTGAATAACGGTGGTGCACATTAACAAATCTCTTTTAACTAATTTTAACATAAAAATGGCTATAACTTTCAAAATATAAATCAGATTTGAACAAAATTATACCGTTAGAAATATTTTTCAAGATCTTCAAAATAAGATCAGACATGAATACCAAATTCCAAAGAAAAACCTAGAAAAAACCTATTTACCAAGCTATAATCCAGATAATTGTATGCAAACTTTAATATACATACATCATTTAACTTTGAATTTGCATACCATAAACTTTAACACTTTACTGAACATCAAAACATGCAAATTTGAAATGTATAAAAGCTTAAAAAATGCATACGCTCAAAAGTATGTAAAAATAACTTATGCAAATTGTAATTTCCGTAGGTTTTCAATTATGCAAACGCAATTTCTGAGTTTTTTGTTATGCCATTTGTTTGCATGGAGGCTTAAAAAAGTGCAAATGCTCAAAAGTATGCAAAATAAGTCTATGCAAAGTATGTAAAGTACGTAATTTGCATATGTTTTTAACTATGTAAACGCAATTTTTGAATTTTTATTTTATTTTGCAATATGTTTGTATAGAGGCTTAGAAAAGTGCACATGCTCAAAAGTATGCAAAAATAGCATATGTAAATTACAACTTGCATAATTTATGGGTTTTTTTATTATGCAATCTATTTGCATAGTTGAGTTATAAAAAAAATTTCTTTTTGAATTTGATAGTGTTGTCTAGTATTATTTTGAAGATATTGAAAATACTTTTCAAAAATATAAATTTTGTCAAAATCTAATTTGTAGATAAAAAGTTATAATATTTTAAAATTTAAAAAATATTATTTGCTCTCTCTACCATGTCACCACTCCATGCAAAATAAAAATAGTTAGAGTTTATGCTTTGAAAAGATACAAATATAGTTTAGGTGTGAAAATATGTTAGTTTTAAGATAAAAAAAAAACTAAAACAATTCCTTCATTTACAAAATGCTAAAAATGAGAGGTGGGTCTTATAAAACAAAAAATGTAAGTCCTCTCCATGAAACCGTTAGGAAATCAAGGCTTCTAGTCCAATTTTATATTTTAAATTTGGGTGGTTCATCGAGATGGAGAACCATCCAATGGTTGTTTGCCAAATGTATAGGAGAACTTGTTTTTTTGAAATGTGTGTATATTTTTATCAATGTGATCAGTATTAGCCATTGGGTAGTCATCTGAATCCATCCAAGATGGAGGACTTGTCGATGGCTGTCCTCTAGTAGAGCTCTTTCGCTTTTCCCACTAAATTTTACTTATCAGGTATCCCATCAAATTTTAGTTATCAAATAGTTGGATCAAAATTTTGTAGGTCTTACATAGAAACGATCTAAAGACTAATTGTTAACGAAAATGAAAATATTCCCATCACCATGTAGATCATACTCACAGAAAATCAGGCCATTTATGATATAACTCCGAGAATAAGCAAATTACAACCGTTGGGTACAAAATGAGGATACTACTGCACTATCATTTTGGAAGTTTGAATTGAACCAATGACCTCCACAACGTTAGAGATACGCATCAAAAATTGTAGTTGGCAAATAAGTTGGATTGATGACCACAATTGCAAGAATTATTCTTTAAATTTTAGATATTTTATTAAGCAGGACCACTCAAACAAATTACAACTATAAAACCCTATAACAATATCAAACCATATTAACTTCATAGACTTTTTCTTTTAGGGAAAAAGAGTAAAATTTTATTAATAGAAAGAAAAAAAAAAAAAGGTTAGTACCAAGAAGGTACCTCCCGGATACAACAATGGTCTAAGAAACCAGATTACATCTGAATGATAGTATCCCACTTTACCACAAGATCAATAAAATAAAAACCCTCAAAAACCTTGTCAATTGACCCCCATAGTAATACCAAGGACTTCACCTTATCAATGATTTCAGGAATATAACATTCTTTCCCTTTAAAGACCTTATTATTTTGCTCCACCCAGATCGCCCAGATGATGGCCTAGTTTATATAAAATTTTCCATCGTCAGCTTCTCCCTCGATGTATCCCTCATGCCCACAAGTTTTGCTCTAGGTTTGCTTCCCTTACCCAACCCATACCATATGATTTTAAAAAGTAAATCCATATCGTTGTTGTAACGGGACATGAAAGGAGTAAATGCGAAACGGTCTCCACATTTTCTTACAAAATCAACATCTACTTACAATTTTGAAACCATTTTATTTCAGCACATCTGTCGTTGGGATTGCATTATTAAGTACTGCCCAAATCATAAAACTAACCTTCGAGAGAATCTGTTTCTTCCATATAAGCTTATCAGGGAAGTTCTCTTCTTCGGCATTGATCATGTTATCATAACATAAATTTGAGCTAAACCATTCTCCCACCCCAAACCTACATCTCTGTTCATCCTTAGCCTCGGATAAAACCGAGGGTTCACCCAAAAAATCCACCAATTAAATAACCCAATTTATCACTTTTATGGACAGCTCCCTGGTAATGCCAAAGTTTCAGCCCCTATACCTCCTGCTATATCAATGGCCTCAGCTACTGACATATGCTTTTGTCTAGATTGCTTAAATAGTTGGGGGAATTTCTCCTTCAAAGTACTATCCCCATACCACAAATCAGACCAGAAATCGATAGATTCACTATTTCTCAAGATAAGTTGAGTGTTCTTCCTCACCTCTTCCGAACCTTTGAGAACCCCTCTCCACATCTCCATTATTAAGTTTGTAGGCATCCAACTCAAAACTAATTGGCAATGAGTGGTGTGACCCATGATCATTATGTATTGGGTTTATTAGGCTCTCATATCCCATGTGGGATTATTCTCATCACGCCCCCTCACGTGTGGCGTTCTTTTGCGCCTAACACGTGGATCCAATAGTAGATCTAGGAATTTTGTTTGGGGTGGGCGAGTCAACGTTGACACAGTTGACCTAGTCAACATTGACCGAACCAATTTAATATGTCGGTCCACATTAGTATAACTATATATTGTATGCACAAACATAATAAATAAAATAAACGAATTCAAAAAAATATTCACTTCTTAATTCTAACAAAAAATTTGTATTTTTGTACAGTTGTCCTTGATTGATGAGTTTTTCACTTGTAAGTTCTATATATATAATTCTCTCAACATTGACGATATCAACAAAACCCAAAAAAAAGTCACTTCTTAATTACAACAAAAGATTCTTTACACTTATTTTCGATCGATGAGTTTTGACTTGTAAGTTCTATATAATCGTCTAAACCTCGACGAAAATAAGGGAAGTACTGAATTGTTTGGTAAAAGCGTAATTGCTAGTTCAATTTGTACAAAAAATAATTAAAAATCAAAACTTATTTTTCAAAAAATAAATTAAAAGAACCCTAGCTAAGCTTTTTTCAATTTTGGGGTTATTCTAAATACTTTTTAAGAAAACCCCAAAGGCAATCAATTTAGATAAAAAATAATTTCAGTTGAGGGATTTTTGAGGTTTTAAATGAGAAAATTAAATATGAAAAAACCTATAACCAAAGTCAAACAACAGATTAAGTAATTAACATCACCTTATCAAACCCTAAAACCAGTTGAATTAAATTTATCAATCAAAGATTCAAACAATGTCATCACCTAAAACCTAGACCATATATTCTTATTTCAACTCATAAATTTAATTCCTATAAAATTTTATACTTATTACACAGAGAAATAGAAGAAAAAAAAAATAGAGAAAGGAACTTGGAAGAAAGAGAAAGAGAGAAGAAGAACATTTATCAGAGAAATAGAGAAGATTAAAGAGAAGGAAAGGGAGAATAACCTGTAGCAAATTTACCTCGGTTCGGCGAAGTGCGAGCCGTCGGCAGTCGGTTAATGCCGCTCCGTTCACACACTCGCATCCTACATCACACGATCTCACCTCTAGGGCTCCACCCACTCACGGTAAAATTATTCTTTTAGGTTCTACAACAGGTCAATGAAGAAAAATTAAGAGTATAGTTTTTCGTTGTATGAACTGGGCCATCAAATTTGATCACACCAATATTATTTTATTCAATTTTGAAATAATAAAGAGGGTGGTCAACATCTATTAGAATAAGGTGGTCAACTTTTGGCGAGGAGCACGTGTGGCCGTTGAGCCTATCACGTGTGGGCCTGCGCTCTGATACTATATTAAGTTTATAGGCATTCAACTGAAAACCAATTGACAATGAGTGGTGTGACCCAGGATCATTATGTATTGGGTTTGCTAGGCTCATATCCCATGTGGGATTATTCTCATCACCCACAACCATGGGTCCGTTATGAATTGGTCGGCATTAAACCAGCTGTAATTCCTCCATATTTGGGCTGAACTAGCATGAACCATGGGTTTATGCGATCTAAACTATAAGGATATCTTCGTAAAAAAAAAAATAGCCCTCGGATCCACCCCATACGATCCCACTAGCAAGTATAAACTAAGTGTAAATTAAGTCTGGCATTTTTCAAAAAACAAAGGTAAGAGGACATCAAACAATTTAATTACAACTCTTCCAAACAAACCAAAACTCGGGAGCATAGAGATTAAACAAGTACTAATTAATACCTAATGGATCGGGATTCTGAGACACCAAGTTTTGATACAAAATTCTGACAAACCCCTATATCATACACACAAAAAAAAACAGTTAAATTCTAGGATTTTGCTATTTGAACACTCAATCCAGTGTTTAAATTTTAAACACTGGCCTGTGCGGCACACATGGATACACTTCAAGAGCTGAAATTTTATGAGGTTGTTCTTCTCACTGTGTACAACATCCTCACAAAAAATCAGTCCATTCTAAAACTTTTAACCCCATAAAAAATTGACTCTTTTCCTCATCGTTAATTTTCAATCAATTTCAGATTAACTTTTGATGGGGTTAGAAGTTTTAGAATGAGTTGATTTTTTGTGAGAATGTTGTATATGATGATAAAAACAACCTCACAAAATTTTCATTCTTGGAGTATATCAATGTGAGCCCCACAAACCGGTGTTTAAAATTTTAAACACCCGATCGAGTGTTCACATAGCACCGTAGTAAATTCTAATTTAAAATTTTAGAGCGTCTTAATTTACATAAGAATTAAAGTTAGCTAGCTGATGTAAAAAAGTCCAATTCATTAGGGCATTCCTGGAAAAGCAAAAGATATTGGGGGAGTTCATTATTTGAAAATGAATTTAACTTCAAAAAAGCATTGTTCTTTTTTTTAAAATAATACATTGAGGGCCCCTATTAAGAGAGCCGTTGCTTAGCCGTTTCTTATTTCAAAATTTCATTTAGGTAGGTCAATCTTTCAATAAGGGTACCTGCTTTCTAAATTTTGAATAAATCTGATAAGCCAAATGGACTCTGGGAATAAACCCTAATTGAACAAGACAAAAAGAGCTAAAGAAGCTTCGTCGTTGACATCTAAAAGGATGTGAGCCAATCTAAGCCGTACGGTTGTAAGCGAACGGCTTATAAATTTATGTGACCTAGATATGCCGACAAGTGGATGGTGCAGATTGAAAGGCTGAATGTAGAATTTTAATTTTAATTTTTCTTACGTGTACTGGTTGTTTGAATAGGACCGGAGAGGTCATCACGTTGTAGTTAAAATAAGGAGAGACTATTGAAATCGTGAATATTTTAAAGGTTTGACCTATATTTCCTAGATCATGCTTGAATGAGCCATGAATTTTTGCATACAGGGGCCAATTTTACTTCCACCCTACTTTATTTTAATTAACACCCCACTTATTTTTACACTGGTTTGTGGGGCTCAGTTGAAATGATAGAAATGGCTATTTTTTGTGAGGATAATAATCTCATCAACATTTAGATCTCTGCAAATCACATCCTTCTGAAATTTTGAACGCCATCAAAAGTTTATACAGATTTTAAGTTTTTATGAACTATCGATTTTATTGTTAAATTTCATCATTTGAAGTTTTAAAAAAACTTGATCTTTTTTGTGAGGATGCATTGGTATACACAGTGAGGTAATTAGCCTTACCAAAAAAATCGTCCCTTTGACCATCTCCTTGTGAAACCCATAAGTTTTTGTAAATAGAGTGTAAGAATAAGTGGGGCTTTGTTAACGAGAAAAAGTGGGGTAAAAATAGAGGTTATCATTCAAAATTATATTATTTTAGGGACCACCGTAGAAAGATCTAAATTTTTGAAGGGACCATCACAGTAAAATATAGAATTTGTGTTTTAAACATTAATTTGTAACATTTAAAAGAAGAAATTAAAAATCAAAAGGCTTGGGGGGTCATGGCCCCCTATGTCTTTATTTGGCTCCCCTGCGCTTGTATATTATTTTTTAGGGCAACAACGGTTCAGTCTCATACGATAAATTTTATGATGGTTCAGTACCAACTATAAAAATATGACAGTTTAATCCAAAAAGGGAAGAAACTGCACAACAGAGAAGTAGCCCAATGTATGACAGACCTCAATGCTTTGCATTCAACTTCTGTTACTTTGGAGGCATATCGATTTGTGCCAGGCTCGAGCACTGATGTACTTTCCTTTGAAGTTATAAGCAATAAACCAACACCAAAGATATATCAGATGATGTGAAAGAATAATCAGAGAAAATAATCCAACTTTTGGGTTCTTGAGTTCAAGAGAGTATTAAGGTGTTTGAAAATATGAGGAAGAAGAAACTGGGTGTCTGGTGTGATATTTTCAAAGAGAACTTTGCATCGATATTTTCAGAGAAGCCAACAAACAATAGAAAGAATAATAGAGCAGTCAATAAAGAGAAATGAGGCGAAAATATTGGAAAACCATTCAGAAATCCAGTCAGAGATGGAGGTGCACGTAAGAGCGATTAGTTGTGACCTGTTGATAGGATAAACCAAACCAGATGATCAAATGGGAAAAGGGACAAGTAAGAAAAAGATGTAGGTTAGTTTTAGAATAATCCTAGCGTGGAATTAAGAGGTGAATCATGATAAAAAAGTTTCCAAATAAATAATTTAATACACTGTAAAGTGTAATTCATATGCCAAATTTTATTCCAAATAGGGTTCTTAAGATTTTGAGGCAGACAACCAAAAATAAACTGGTAAGCAAATTTTGCAGTATAGGAACCATTTTTAGTTGAATTCCATTTCATAATATGTCTTTTTCCTGTATTTGAAAGAAGGATAGATTGAATTGCTTGAATGTGCTCAGAAGAAAAATGAGTATTAATCAGATTGATATCCCAGTTATGTAGGTGAGGATCAATGAGTTGTGAGACTTTTGAGATCGAAGATGAGCTATTACAGATTGGTTTTAGGGGCTCTTTACAACCAGAGATCCAAGGCTCATTCCATATGGAAATATGTTCACCGGTTTTGATACCCCAAATGGAGTTAGATTTGATAAGTTGAATACCATTATGGTTACTAGACCAAATCCAGGAGGAGAGAGTTTTTTTAATGGAGAAAAGAGCAGAGGTATGGGGAAAATATTTTTAGTTAAGCACTTGAGGTCAGATTTAATCAGGAAACATAATAAGCCTCCAAGCTACTCTCCCAAGAAGAGCCAATTTATAAGAACGAAGACTTTTTATTCCAAGACCTCCAACAAATTTAGGCAAAAAGATTGAGGACTGAGCTTTGGTATACATACCATGATTGGTATTGCTCTTGTTCTACCAAAAATCTCGTTGAATTTGATCTATCTTGCTGAGAATTTAAATTGGGAAAGCGAGCTAGACAGGTCATTTGAAATGTTGCATAAGTAGAGAAGACATATTGGATTAAGATAGTCCTACCAGAATGGGTAAGCAGTTTGCTCTTCCAACCTTGGAGTTTGAGATAGAACTTCGAGAGAAGAGGTTCAAAAATGGTTAATTTAGCTCTGTTAAAGTAGAGAGGGGTGCCTAAATACTTCTCAGTTTTAGAAATTTATTTGACATTGAGGTATTTAGTGAGTAATTTACAATGTTTATGGTGAAGGTTAAGACTAAAATAAACACCAGATTTCTGATGATTGATAGTTTGACCAGATGCTATGAAGTACTAAAAAGTTGAAGAAGGGAAAGGAGAGTGTTAACTTTAGATATGCTAGCACGAGCAAATAGAAAACACTCATCAGCAAAAAAAATAGTGTCGAATTGGAGGGTTGGTTCGAGCAGCACGAATACTATGAATCTGTTTTTTTGGTTCAGCTTGATAAAATAACCTAGAAAGAGCTTCCAAGCACAAAATGAATAGGTAAGTTGAATAATGCCACGAGAAGGGTGAAAACTAGGACAAGGAGAACCATTTAACAAAACAGAGTAGCTAATAGTAGAAATACATTATTAAATAAGGTCACACCAAGTAGGACTAAAACCTAAATGATGAAAAAGAGAAACAATAAAATTTCATTCAACACGATCAAAAGCTTTTGATAAATTTAGTTTGATTGCAATAAGACTAGTAGCATCTTTCTATGATTTCATTGTGTGTAATAATTTATGAGCAACAATAATATTATCGGTGATTTGCCTATTGGGAATAAAAGTGGATTGCGAAGGGGAAACAATTTTATAAAGAAATGGCTTTAATCGGTTAGCAAGAATCTTTGAAATGAGTTTATATATTGTGTTACAGAGACTTATAGGTCGACAATCAGTAGTGGTTTTAGAATGAGTAATATGAAATTATAATTAATTTGTTTAAGATTGTAGTGAATTTGAAAGAAGGATTGAACCATAGCCATGATTTCTGGGCTAATAATTTCCCTCTAGATTTGGAAAAAACCTGGAGGGAAACCATCAGTCCCAGGGGCCTTTCAAGGAGACATTTGAAATAAAATATTTTTAATTTCATTAGTATCTGGTGGTTTAACAAGGGCTTTATTTTCCTCAGCAGTAATAATTGGGTGAAATAAATAAAAAATTTCTTCAGTCATGTTACAGTGTTGAGTCGTGAAAAGATGTTTGAAATTGGAGGTAAGATGAATACTAGTTTGATCATGATCATCAATCGAAAGGTCAGTATTATCTCGAAGTGTAGTGATATGATGATACCTATTCTTTGAGATGCTAGAATGTGATTCTACTTTGTGTTTATATCATAAAAATTAAGATAATATTCCCTAGAGTTTTGTTGCCAAAACTTATTTTGAATATTGTACCAATAATCTATGTTACAGTGTAATTGATGAAGTTCTGAAGTGTTATAATTAAGGAGAAGGAGATTGAGCGTTAAGACTATTTATCTGGTTATGAAGTTCTATAATGTGAGTTTGGATGTACCCAAACGTGTGCTTGTTCCAAAACCTAAGATTATCTTTTTCGTTAATTGTTTTAATTTGGAAAGAAGTTGGCAAGTAGGAGACTCAGATTTATTGTGAGACCATGAAGAAGAAATTAAGCTATGAAAAGTGTCATGTTTCATCCAACATTTATAGATAGAACCTAAACGGTTTAGGATAAGAGACCTCTATAGGATGAGAATCAAGCAAAATGGATGAGTGATAAGAGCCATTTTTGAGTGAGATGAAGGAGTTGAGAATGAGGATAAGAATTAAGCCATTCACTATTAATAAGAGCTCGTCAGTCATCTGCCTTATATTAGCAGAACCACTCCACTTATTTGTCCAGGTGAATGATGGCCCTTTAAAGGGAAGATTAATAAGTCCCATATGCTTTATTTGTTGTCTGATGAAATTTGAGCAATTGGTAGTGCAAGGTTGTCTCCACTCTTCTCATTAAGATTCAAAATGAATTTCATATCTTCAATAAGAAGCCAGGGATGATGAACATCTAACTGAATCTGGGATAACAAATCCCATTGTATACGTTTCCCAGCATAAGAAGTAGCTCCATAAATACACGAGACTAAACACAGAGAGCTATATATCATGAGAAGTAATGATGAGATGTATTATATTATGTGAAACATTAAGAATATCAACTTTCCAATCATTATGCCAAGTAATAGCAGGACCCCCCCTGAAAGGCCTTCAGGGGGTTGTGTGAACCATTGTTGAAAGTGGCAACGTCTAAAAAGGCGAATGATTTTTGTATCTAAAGCTTTGGTTTCAGGCAAAAAGAGTAGATCAAGTTTATATTTTGTACCGAGAAAAAATAAAAGGTTTTGGCCTTTTGGGTGTGATGCTTATGAAACCCTGAATATTCTAAGATAGAATCTTCATGAGATTGAAATTAAAAAGAGATTAAAAATTAAGATGGGTAGATAATAGAGGATAACAGAGTAATCAAACTAACCTGGCAGGAGGATAAGGCAACTGGAAATGGTGATTCTTCTTCCTCAAAGAGATCCAAAGTTTAGGCAATGAGGTGAGATTAATCTATATTTTGCTCCCATGTTTGAACTTGATAAACACTATAAATTATTCAAAAAGAGACTCAAGTTCTTCATCGTTGTCATGATCATCCTCTTCATCAGAATCAACCTAGGTGTCATTCTTTAATTGATGCTGCAAAAGCTAAGTCCTTTGAATTCCTAGAGTGATGCAAACTAACTTCAAAAATTTTCAAGTTACCTGCAAGTTCCTCAGGAAGAATAACATCAATATATTCCTCGATATCCGTAACTTTTGCTTGAAATATCTCAGGAAGGGATCTCAAAACCTTACGAACTACCGTGGAGTTAGAAATACATTCACCTAAAACAAAAGAGTTATTGACAATTTCATTCAACTTAGCATATAATTCATCAAAAGTCACATTGTCTTCTATTCTAATGGTCTCAGATTGGGTGGTCAACATTTGAAGCTTATCTATCTTGACAGTCTTATTAGTTCCTTTATAGGTAACCTCTAAGATATCTCAACAAAATTCATCGGGTGTAACAGCAGCATATAGATGGCATTGAGAGCTTTACTATTATGAGTGGGCTGATCAAGTTCTTCCGGTGTCCATTTTTCTTTAGACTTGGGAACTTTTTTGGAATCGACACCAATGCCTTTTATAATAGTGGGTGGAGACTAACCTAACTCTATAGATATCTGAACCCTCTCATCTAAGGACTTAAAAAGGCTCTCATACGGACTTTCTAGTATGGATAATTGTTACTATTAAACAATGGTGGTTTGTTGTAACGACCCAAAATAATTAAGTCTAGCATTTAATAATGAGTTTTTATTCGGAGCATAATTTGAAGAATCGAACCGTACAATTGGGTAGATCTCGAAAAGTTATGCAATTTTGACTATTCATGCGCGAAAATCGGACACTGATTGATCCCAAATCGAGGCCCGGAACACGATGTGGATCGGTACCGAAGGTACCCGCGATTTTGACTTTGATTTTGACC
>MVGT01004312.1:0-10638 GCA_002174775.1 Macleaya cordata
TATTTTTTTATTCCATTTAGTGGGCTGCTACAGTACATGGCGGCTACTGTAGCAGCAGCCCACGTTTTTATAATAAAATATTATTTTTAATATTTTATTAATTAATTAATTAATTAATTATTTTTTTTTTTTAGAGATAACTCTCTTAAAGTATATTATGATTTTCTATGCATATTACCATTTATACGAAAAATTTATTTTCAAATCAATACTCATCCAAATGGGCATACTTTTATACTAACTTAATTATATTGGTCAAGTGTTAAATATTTACACTATAGAATTTCTTGGGGTATTACAGGTGCGAAACGCTGTCTTCTCGATGTCACTTTCACGGATTCTTAATTGGTGATATCCTGACCACAAATCAATCTTCGAAAAGTACTTTGCTCCCTTTAATTGATCGAAGAGGTCGTCGATTCTGGGTAGTGGATATTTATTCTTGATCGTGACTTTATTGGGTTGTCGATAGTTGACACAGAGTCTCATCGATCCGTCCTTCTTTTTCACGAACAAGACAGGTGCTCCCCATGGTGATGTACTGGATCGAATAAAGCCATTTTGTTGTAGTTCCTCCAATTGCTTTTCCAGTTCCTTAAGTTCGAGTGGTGCCATTCGATACGAAGGAATAGCTATTGGTTTGGTGCCGGGGTAAACTTCAATCGTGAAATCAAGTTCCCGTTTTGGAGGTAACCCTGGTAGTTCTTCTGGAAATACATCTGGGAACTCTTGGACTATAGCGATATCTTCCACTATTTTGCTCGAATCTTCTTCACCTACCATGTGTGCTAAAAGAGCTAATTGACTGGTGGCTTCTGACCGTTGAAGTCGTCGTCCAGGCATTCGAGGCGTCAATAGTCTCTCTTTGTCTCCCAGAATTGTCAATATTGGACCACCAGGAAGATGAAAAGTAACTCTCTTTTTAAAACAATCTAAAGACGCATGAAATAAAGACAACCAATCCATACCTAGAATGACATCATACCTAGTCATATCTAGTAGGATAAGGTCAGCGACCAAGTCCTGGTCAGCAAATCTAATTGTACACGACTTACATATTCTGTTAATCTCAACAGACTTTCCCAAAGGGGTAGAAACACACAACACGAAATGCAATGGTTCAGATTCTAAACCAAGCATAGATGCAAAATTCACAGATATGAATGAGTGTGATGCACCAGTATCAAACAAAATACGTGCCCAAGAGCTAAATACGAGAAATCTACCTTCAATAACTGCGTTCTCTTCTTTTACTTCATTCTCCATGGGTGCAAGGTTATAAACTTGACCCTGTGCTCTCTGCTGGTTTTGTTGTTGAGGCCTTTGCTGATATGCTTGTGCAGGATTTCTCTGTTGGTATGGAGGTCTTCCTTGATTATTCTGGGGTTGCACGTACTGTTGTTGATGTTGGGGTCTCGCTGGTGGAGGTTGCCTCTGATTTTGCCCAGATGTTTGTCCTTGTTGAGGTCTCCACTCAAGCTGGTGTTGTTGCGGTCGTGGTTGTTCTCCTTGATTCAACAATGGACAATTCCTTTTAAGATGTCCGGGTTGTTTACACTTAAAACATTTAAGTTCAGTGTTATGTTGTTGTGCCTTGGACCCTTGACCTTGAGTCTTATTTGGTGGATTTGTCTTCTGCTTCTTGTTCTTGTTATTTTGTTCTCGAGATTTTTGACTGCTTTCCCAGTCCGCCTCAATAACTCTTGCAGTGTGAACCACCCGTGCATATGTTTGGTGACACAACGGGACCACTTTGCCACGTATTCCCGGTTTTAGTCCTCTTTCAAATTTCCGTGCCTTTAGAATTTCAGAGGAAACTAGATGTGGTCCATACCGTGATAATTCCCGAAATTTCTTTTCATACTGGGTGACACTCATGTCACCCTGTATGAGTTCAGCAAATTCTACACTTTTTTGCTCTCTATCAGTTTCTGGGAAATATTGTTCAAAGAATAGGGCTTCAAACTCTACCCAGGTCATCGAAGTGACATCGTGAGTTTCTCTGATGTTATCCCACCAGAGATCAGCCTCACCTTTGAGCATGAACGTAGCGATTCTTACCCAATGTTCTTCGGCAGCTCCTATTGTAATAAGCTTCTTACGGATTCCCATGAACCATCTTTCTGCATCCAGTGGTTCTTCCGTTCCAGCAAATTCAGTAGGATTTAATCTCTGAAATTCTTTCAGAATTGAGGTTGGTCGGTCTTCGGGTACAACTGCGGCCGGAGGAGTTGGTTGATTTTGCCTTTGCATATTTGCTGCCATTCCATGTAGGATACCTACAACTTGCTCGAGTTGTTCCTCGACACGTTGTGTACGGTTTCTTAGTTCTTCATTTTCTGGTTGTGGTTGTTGAGATGTTTCTCCTTCCATCTCTATTGGTGCATCGTAAAGTTCTTCAACGTTTCTCCTTGAATTTCCTCGTGCCATTCTTCAATACACAATTAATTACCTATTAGGTTTTTCTATAAAAAAATTCCTAATTATAACTATATACATACAATAGATTAATAATAAAGCTTTTAGTTATTAATTTCCCATCCCAACTATACTTGCAACAAGATTCACTCTTCATAGCTACTGAACTTTGCCTATTTTCTAATATTAAAAAAAAAAAAAAACAAGCTCATAAATCATTTAGGTAAAAAAAAATTGAGAAGGAATTATGAAAAATTTTAACTAAATATATATTTTTATGGAAAATTTAAAACTCACAAGCCCAAGAAATCAGGAACTTGTGCTCTGATACCAAGTTGTCACACCCCGATTTTCGGAACTCTAAAATCCAACCTGATTCAATGAGTCCGGAAGGCGAGGCGTGAAGAGTGTAAATGAAGTGTAATTTAAAGCAATGAATAAAATTGCTTACTTTCTCTTTTTAAAAGATAAACCAGTCAATTTTTGTCAACATTAATTACAATTTAGTAATCAAAGTAAATTTAAAAACAAAAATAAATTCTGTTGAAAATATTTTTCGTACTTAACTGTACATACTTCAGTAAAATGGTCATAGTTTCATAACCGTAAATCAGAATTGTATAAATAAAACCATTCTGGAAAATAGATTTAAAGTTCTACAACTTCAGTAGAAATAGACCGAGCCTAATTCGGATCATAAGATACTCAAAACTAGGCCTCAAGTTTAGTAACAGATTTATACACAATCTCAGAAAAATAACTTCGAATTTCTTAAATTATCCAGAAATCATAAATTTGAAACTGAAATTACTTCCTAACCAGAAATCAGAATTACATGGATAATACCATTTTGGAAAGGAAAATTTGAGATCTTTATTTGTTGTAGAAATAGGCCTTTGTCAATTTTGAGCGAAACATACCCAAAAATGTGATTTTCTAAAACTGACAGTAACAATTACGAAAATTATATAAATTTGTGTAAAACATAATTACTTCAATTCAATGACATGAAAATTAAATGCAAATTAATACAACATTTGCTTAGTTCTAAATCCAACATAAAACTAAATGATTATAATATTACATATCATAATTCTCATAAATAACCCATAATCCCAAGTGATATAGTAATAATTATTCTTCAAATACAATATATAAAACATACTAACTCAAGAGATCCAAGCTATCTCTTTGAACCGCACCTCCTAAAATCTTTCGCCCTCAACTTGATCTGTAGGGGGGAAAATATTGGGTGAGTAAAACTCAGTAGGTGCAAACTATCCAAAAATACTAGATTTGAAATATGCAAAAATTACCATATTAATGCATAAAAAGAGATTTCTTTTTAAATCTTTCAATAATTAACCATTAATTAATTATTTTAAGTCCATTACATCGGTGTCCACCGTCTCCTCAAGTCGGAACTCAACGGTACCTGCAGGTGTTATGGGGGTCTCCCATTACCGATACCATCTAGATTTGTTTTTAATCTAGATAACAAGTTATTATTAAACTTCCTTTAATTCATTTTTCTTATGAATAAAACTTATCCCTTGCATTAAATAAATAAATATAACCATGCAAGATAAATACATTTCATATGCAATTTCATAACAAAAACATAAAATTAGATTTTGTTTATAGTAGGGATCCCACCTACCTCAATTTGATGCCAAATTCTTATCACCTACTTGATTTCTTACTTCCGGATGTGATGATCGATGATGTAAATCCTCGATTTCTCAATGATTTTGATGATAATACTAGTAACTATTATAAATTTAATAAGAGGGGATGTAGATGAAGAGGTATATTATGGAAAGTAAGGAAAATATGTATATTGGGGAGAGTAATTAGAGGTGTAACAGGGGTGTAAACATAAACTAAATGAGGGGTTTTTGTGTTTTGAAGAAGGAAATAAGGGGGGGTTTATATAGGAAAATTTTTGGATTTTTTTATTATTATTATTATTTTAATATTTATTTTTTTATTATAAAAAATAATTTTTTATTTTTGTTAGTGGGCTGCTACAGTAGCCGGCGGCTACTGTAGCGCAGCCCACGTTTTTTTTGATTAAAATAATATTTTTTTATTATTTTAATTAATTAAATATTTTTTTTTTTTAGAGATAACTCTCTTAATGCTTTCCATGCAATTACTATGCATATGAGAAATTTATTTCTCAAATCAATACACACCTAAATGGGTATAATACCATCTTAAATATGTTAGGTGTAAAATTTATACTATGGAATTTCTTGGGGTATTACAAACACGGATCCTGAAATAGGTTAGATTTATGGTTTCAACCTGCGCTTTTCAAAGAACACAGATCCTGAACTAGAGAGATGCAGTAGAACGAACATTCTAACAGGTATGGAAAGTGGTTGGATAAGAATTTGGGGCTAGTTTTGGTAATTAGCGAACATTCTCTACTCTTCCTATCTCAATTTTGTTTCTCTCATCCAATTTACCATTAACAAACCTTCAAACAGCAAAGTAGACGGTGGATTGATTTGGGGTAGAATTCAAGGTTTGTGGAGTAATATCGGTATTATCAAAATAACCCTTGAGTGATGCACATGTTATAAACATGAGGGGCATTTTGGTCATGAATGGAACCGTGCGAGACGCACATACGCCTTTAGACGGTAAAAGAACGGAAACCGTGAGTCTAAGGGGGTAAGTTAATTACGGGATCTTTGAGGGGAGGTATGTTCAAATCGCCATTAATTCTAGGGGGTAAATTAAATTAACCCTAAAAATAATTGTGTTGATTTATTCGTGGCTTATATTATTCTCTTCATGATAACCAATTTTTTCTGCGTAGGTTCTTTCGACCAAATTTCGACTTAGTCCCACCTAATATGACTTCCTGGGTCCGCCCCAGCACGGTACTAACTTGTGCAATACCAGTGTACATCTTGTTCGTCGTATATTTTCTGCACGGGCAAATCGTTCCACATATTCCTCATGTAGAAATATTTTAGGCACACGCATTACGAATGAAACACTATTGTTCCATTTTTGGATATTTTGTAGTTAGCTCGTATTGGTGGCCAAACCTATATGAAACCCCGACAGTTTTTTAGGAGGGTCCAATATTTCCACTAAGCTTTACACCTGTATGTGGGGCCATTTACATAGTTCTTGAATTTTTTTTACCAATTGTACGTATACTAAAATGTTTCTTAAAAGGCCATATTTCCACACAACATTTTACTAAAGCACACAATTTAAATTTGTACTCTTAGGCCCTGCTTGGTATGCAGGAAAAATTTGTAGCATACAAATTACCACAGCTGTGGTAGTGGTAGTTTGCATAGACAAACAGGGCCATAGGTACCCTAATTAGCAGAGGAATACCATACTAAGTAGCTGATTTATCAATTTTACCGAGAATAACAGCAGATGCGAATTTTCCCTACATACCAAGAAGGGCCTTAGTTTGGTGGTACTAAGTTATGCTCATATCATTTCATGAAATTTATATTGTCAGTTCTAGATTATCAACGAACAATTCGACCAAAAATTATGCGGGTATAATAATTAGTTGTGTGAAAATATCCATGCTTTTTAAAATATTTGACCGACCTAAAATGACCAAACATTATCAATTTCCACCATTGAGTATCATGGGAACATTCAAATTTCAAAACAATTATTTCACTTTCACCTTCACATTTTTCGCGAAAGAGGGGATCAAATGCCTCATCAAATTTTTTTTGAACCTCAATATTTTGATGGGATGTTTTGAGTGGGTTGGAAGTTTTAGAACACATTTATTTTCACATATAATGATCTATATGGTGAGATGATTATTATCGCCTAAAATCAATACTAAAGTCATCCTTCTCCATTTATGGGGCCCAAATTAGGCATTGTAGGATCGGGTATTTGATCCCTACTTTTGGATAAACACATTCTAAAATTTCTAATTCTATCAAAAGTCGATTAGAAATCAATGATGAAGAAATCAATTCTATTTAAATAAATGACCGTTGATTTTCAATCAAATTTTTTGCAAGGACACCCATGTGATAGTAATTTTTGTTTATTGTTTCTTATTAAAAGTGGGGCACGTGGCACAAGTTTAAGGATATTGAGATACTTTATCTTTCAAAAGTGGTTGCCACATATGACACTTTTGCAGCCGACCATTTTATTCATTTCACGGCCTTTATCTCTTCTTGATAAGATTCAAAAGACAGAAACACAAATGAAGTACCTGCACTCCCATTGTAATCTATTATACAATTCAGGACGGGGGCAGAGTTGTCCTCTTTATAAAATGTGTGCTACTTCATAAGCCTCTCTCCCTGCCCTCTCTCTCTCTCGATTTCTCTCTGCTTCTCTCTCTGCTTCTTCTTCTTCGTCTTCTTCATCATCAGTGAAGCTGTTCAGCTCCTCCTCCCCTTTCTCGGCCACTCTCTCCCTACCCCCTCTCTCTCTCTCTCTCTCTCGATTTCTCTCTGCTTCTCTCTCTATTTCTCTTCGATTTCGGCTCCTCCTCCCCTTTCTTGGCCACTCTCTCCCTGCCCTCTCTCTCTCTCTCTCTCGAGGTTTTGAGTCGTGCCGGAGGCACGGCGATAGACCTAGTGCTAGACATGTCATGTGAAGAAATGTATTTTATAAACAAATCTTCGCGTTTCTTGGCTACCAAAAAAAATAACATTTTTCTATATAGAAATACAAAAACCCACAAATTTTTCAGATGGAAAACTAAAAATCGCTGCAAATTATTGGTTCTACCTGCAAAAGGTAAGGGAGAGAGAGAAAAGAGAGCTGTAAAATTTCTGGCAGAATTGTTTTAAAATCTAAAATTATTTATTCCAAAAACAATTTTGCCAGAATCATTTCTTGCATAAATTTTAACAAACAGTTTTTTTAAAACAAATTTGATTACTATGAAAACTGTTTATGATCCAGAAATTGTTTGGTATAAGTTAACATGTTGATGATTCAGACAAATTACCGACATGGGCATAGAAATAAAATAAAGTAAAAAAGAAAAAGATGAAACCAGGTCATCTTTCAACATCAAGTTGAAGAGAATGTTGTCTTTACCTTCATAATTCAAGATAGATACCTTAGTACCTTATAAAGATGACACTGTAATTGGAATTACAGATCAACCAATGCTACCTTCCCAAAAAGAAACAAATTAAGGAGAACCCAAAAGCTAAAATTTCTACCAAATTAACATAAAGATCCAATAATCATGAAAGATGAATAAAAGAAAACAAAACAAAGCCCAATTACAGATTTAAATCTTTAGAACTCCGACCTGGTAGGTGTTTTGATTGTTTGAAGGAGAGGAAAACAATGGTAAAAAACCACAATTATTGTGATGATAGACCTATCTTCCTCATTTGAAGCCATTAATGAAGTTGGAGAAGCTTTTACCCTATCTGCTTCAACAGTTGTCTTCTTCTTGGACCCCTTTCTTAGCTTTCTTCAATCGGTTTCTTTTGTAAAGTTTCTCCTCTATCTCTTTCAAGAACTAGAACTTTGGGGGAGGTGAGAACCTTCTCTTGTACATGCCTGAATAGATGCTTCAAAGAGAGGATTAAATCATGTTGGTTATAATTGTCAACATGAAGATGAGTTATCTAAATACTTTTCCTAGATTTAAATGGGAAAAGGAACATGCAATTCAACCGCATATCACTAGGTTGCACTGAAACAACCTATAAAAGACACATCATGGACAAAAGGAAATAAGCAATCAAAACCTTGAACTATGAAAACTTACTAAGAACAATTGACTTCTCTCTTTCTTTGCTATTAATGGATTTTTGTTGATCGAGCAAAAAAAAAATGTTTCTCATCACATTGTACTTCAAGAACTAATTCAATTTGAATAAATTAAATTGCAATTTGGACGATGGGTACTATGAGAAAAGTTCTTGATATTCAAGGAAGAGATCCAGTGAGTCCTAACTGTTGACATCTCACGTAATAAATTAAATAAAGAAGAGCAAAGAGGCAAAATTATTCATATAAGAAATATAAGAGGAAACCTGATGAAATTAAAAGAAACACATAAAAAAATCACACAAAATATAATGTGGTTCGGCCTGAGAGCCTACATCCACAAAAAGGGTATTTCTCTTATATGTTATAAGGGTGAACATTATAGAGTATTTATAGGAGAGAGTTATAAACGGTCCTCAAAGAGAATAAATGTGATTCCAGCTCACATATAATGATTAGATATGATTATGTTGGAGACTAATTGCAATGACAAGTCTTGATTAGATGCATCTCAGCTTATTTTGTTAAGTAGTCCCAACACTCCACCTCAAGTTGGTGCGAATATATCTATTGAGCCCAACTTGCCCAATATCTCTTCAAACTTTGCAGAGGGTAAACCCTTCGTAAAAATGTCCGCCAATTGTTGAGCACTTGGAATAAAGGGAGTACATATAATATTGGCTTCCACATTTTCACGGACAAAATGAAAATCAACTTCAATGTGTTTAGTTCGCTCGTGGAATACTGAATTTGATGCAATGTGCATAGCAGCTTGATTATCATAAAACATTTTTGTTGGTTGAGATGACGCAAATCCAAATCTCGCAGCAAAGCCCAAAGCCAAATAATTTCACAGGTTAATGCCATAACACGATATTCTGCTTCAGCACTTGATCGAGCGACAACATTTTGTTTTTTACTTTTCCATGTTACCAAATTACTGCCATCAAAGGTACAATATCCTATTGTAGATTTTCGATCAACTGGACATCCAGCCCAATCTGCATCAGAGTAAGCAGAGATAGAACAATGTCCAAAAATTGAACTATGCCCCTTCTTATGCATCCATATACCTCTTCCTGGTGAACCCTTCAGATACTGCAAAATTTTGTTAACTGCATTCATGTGATTAACTTTAGGTGCATGCATAAATCGACTTACCAGACTAACAGCATAAGAGATATCTGGTCTTGTAATTGTGAGGTATATTAGTTTTCCAACTAATCTCTAGAATTGACCAATATCATGATATAATTCACCATCATCATCAAGTGTACTACAACTATCAACAGGTGTATTAGGCGGTCTTACACCCATTTTCCCTGTCTCTTGTAGCAGGTCCAACACATATTTTCTTTGATTAAGAAAAATGCCTTTATTTGAGTAGGCAACTTCTAAACCTAGAAAATGCTTTAAGATTCCCAAATCTTTGATAGAAAATCTTTTGTGTAAGGAAGTCTTAAGTTTAGAAATTTCAACTTGATCATCACCTATGATCACAATGTCATCCACATAAACTAAAACAATAGTAATACCAGAGTTACCTTGTTTAACAAATAATGAAGGATCTGCAGTACTCCTTTTCAATCCCTACATCATGAGAACCAAACTGAGTTTAGCATACCATGCTCTCGGTGACTGTTTAAGACCATATATCGCCTTTTTTTAACTTGCACACGATGCCTAACTTGGATTCCTGTGGATGACTAGGTGGTACACTCATATAAACTTCTTCTTCAAGATTACCATGAAGGAAAGCATTTTTTACATCCATTTGGTGTAATTTCCAGTCTTGATTTACTGCTAGAGACATGAGAACTCAAAAAGTATTCATCTTTGCAACAGGAGCAAATGTTTCCTTATAGTCTTCTCCATATGTTTGAGTAAATCCTCTAGCAACAAGTCTCGCCTTGTGTCGTTCAATGGTTCCATCACTTTTGTACTTTATCTTGTATATCCAACGGCATCCAACTATTTTTTTCCCTCGTGGCTGACTCACAATTTCCCATGTATTATTTTCATCAAGCGCCTACAATTCTTCTTGCATTGCTTTCTTCCAAACTGGATTTGAATTAGCTTCTTTGAAATTCTTTGGTTCTTAATCACTAAACAATGCAGTCAAGAAAGCAGAATGAGACTAAGTGACATTATCATATGTCAAATAATCCTGTATAGGATAGGAGACTGCATGGTAGGTAAAAAAATCCTTCATTTTTTCAGGAGGGCGAGTCACTCTAGTTGATTTTCGTTAAGTTGGAGGGACTGCGGCTTCTATTGGAGGTGAAAGTCTAAAATCCTTACGGTTATTAGTTGGAATAACCGTATGTCAATGTGACTAAGGTTAAGGATTACACAATCACAAAATAAAAATAATATTGGTGATAAAGATGGAAACTAAAATCTCTAATCAAGAGTATTGACTTATTCGATTCTTTAACATGCGGAAACAAGAATCGAATATTT
>MVGT01004312.1:11538-29626 GCA_002174775.1 Macleaya cordata
ACTCTTAGCAATCTAACCACCTATGGTACTTAGTGTTCTAAGTCACTTACTATCCTAGGATGTCTTCCGGTGGTGAGTTGAGTTCTTCAGAGCCCTTGTAGATTTCTTCTCTTTCAACCGAAGTGAACCGAGACTCACTAGACTCTAACTCAGAATTACAAGTGATCATCTTGAGTTAATTTTTGACACGAAATTCGACAAACATAAAACATGGACCTTTCAGGAGGAATTATAGCTGCTTCATCGGAAAGAGTTCCTGTTGTTAGTAGAGGAGTTGGGGGTGTTATGGTTTCATTTCAAGAAGTTCCTGTTGTTGTTACTGTAGGAGTTTTGACTTCTTCATTTGTTATTATTGGGAGCGGTACCATATCAGACAAGTACTCCCCCTGGGAACGAACCCCAGGTTGACTTTGTGATTCAAAATAAGGCTTAGATTCATCAAAATGCACATCCCTAGAAATAACCAATTTTTGAGATGCCACATTGTAACATACATACCCTTTCTTTGTTGAGGAATACCCAAAAAACACACACTGAATAACACGAGCATCCAATTTATAACGATGTATTTCTTGATGATGAACGTAACAGACACACCCGAACACCCGCAAGTGTGACAGATCAGGCTTCCGATGTTTCAAGACTTCCAATGGAGACTTAAAATTAAGTACTCGAGTAGGAAGTTGATTAATTAAATACGTTGCAGTCAGGACGCCATGAGACCAATACTTCTTTGACACGTTCATTTGAATCATAAGAGCTCGAGTTGTTTCCAAGATGTGTCAATTTTTCCTTTTTGCAACCCCATTCTGTTGTGGTGTTCCCACACAACTTGTTTGATGTATAATTCCTTAGTTGCGAAGATAATCAGAGAAAATTCCTTTGCTATATTCAGTTCCATTGTCAGATTAAAAATTTTAATTTTGGCATCAAATTGATTAGTCACCATAGTATAGAAATCTTTAAAAACCGATAACACCTCTATTTTAGACTTTAACAAATATATCCAAGTAGCACGAGAATGATCATCAACAAATAAAACAAAATACTTGTACCCATCATATGAATCAATAGGTGCAGGACCCCACAAATCAGAATGAATCAATTCAAAAGACTTAGCAGCCACAGACAAAGAACTATTAAATGGCAAATGAGTTTGTTTAGAAAACTGACAAACATCACATACTCCAGACTCAATAGAACTAGAAGGAAAAGACTCAATAAGATACAATTTGTTGAATGCCCAAGACGTTTATGCAAAATGTGATTTTCTATAATGCTTTTGCTAGGACAAGCTTTATTAACAGGATTCAACAAGTAAAGTCCATGGGAATAGATTCCCTCACCAATCGTCTTCTTCGTTTTTCGATCCTGAAAGATAACAGAAGTAGGTGAGATAATGACATCACAGTTCAACGAGTTAGTAATTTTCCCAACTAATAGAAGCTGAACTGGAAAAGATGGAACAACCAGAGCATCAGACGTGGAAGTATGAGGGAAGAAATCAATCTTTCCTCTCCCTAGCACAGGGACAGTGGCCCCATTAGCAATAGAAACCTCATGCTTACTAGACTTGGGAACAAAATCATACACATTAGATGAGTTATTGGTCATATGATCAGTGGCCCCTGAATCAATAATCCATGAATTGACTTTACAAGATGAAGTAAGGTAAGCTTGCAAATTACCTGATGCATGGGTTGATGCGGAATTACCAGGATCAGGGGATACCGACTTACTTAGTTATTGAAGAAGTTTTTTCAAATCATTCATAGATATTGAAGTATCAGCCACATCCGCATAATCTTTTTTATTCTTGTCAGTGTGAGTTTTGAGATGAGGATACAACACCCAACATCGATCCTTGGTGTGCCCATTTTTTTCCCAGTGATCACAATGAAAAATTTCTCTTTTACCTTTATTTCGATAGTTGATTTTTCCTTTTTTTGTTCAAAAAAATCTTTTTTTATCATCTTTTTCAAAAAAGAGAGCATTTGCTTCTGGTTTTTCAGAAACAATTTTCAAATCTCCATTCATAGCCTTTTTTCGAGTTTCTTCTCGTTGAACTGTAGCACACACACTAGATAAAGTAGGAACAGTGGCATTCATAAGAATGTTACTTTTAAGATTTTCATATTCTGGCTTCAAACTATAAAGCAAAGAGAAAATCTTGTCTTCTTCTGCTCTTTTCAAAAGTATTTCTGCATCTGTGGTATGAAGGCAATACATTTCAAGTTCATCCCACATCCTTTTTAGATATCCAAGATGTTCAGTAAAAGGTTTTTCACCTTGATTTGCTATTGCAATCTCACATTTTAGTTCAAATATGCAAGCCGCATTATTTTGGCTTCCATATAAATCTGCTACAGAATCCCACAATTCTTTGGTCGAGTTAGAAAAAGTAAATATTTCTGCAATTTGCACTTCCATGGAGTTAAGAAGCCAAGATTTAATAATCTGGTCATTTGAGATCCATTCGTCATATTTTGGGTCATCAGTAGATGTTGGACAAGTCGTACTGCCATTAATAAAACCAATTTTCTTTTTGCCACCAAGAGACAAAATCACTGCCCTAGACCAAAGGACATAATTTTTTCCATTTAAAAGAACAGATGATAACCTCCAAGTAGGGTTACCATCTTCTGCCATCAAGCCACTTTTCAAACAACTCTATCTCTTTAAACAAAAAAGAGATAATAAGTAGTATAATATTAGACACTACTTTCCAAATAACTTTATCCCAAATGAGATAATAAGTAGCTAGTATAACACGGTTCAACACTAGCTAGCTTTTTCTTTAAAAAAAATCACCAGCTTTTACTTTTAGCTAGTAATGATTCTTCAATTTTTTTATTCAAAAAAAAATGATTCACATGTGAACACATATCTGATTTCTTTAAACAAAGATAAACTCTGCAGCTTTAATTCATAACGGATCAAACGAACGTACCTTGGAGGTTCGAGATAGATAATACCGAGATTAATATAGCAGAGAAGATGCAACAGATAGATTTCAAAGGTGAAACGCAAACCCCAAAGAGGATGAAGATAAAAAAAACATAACCTTGCTCTGATACCATGATGAAATTAAAAGAAACACATAAAAGAATCACACAAAATATAATGTGGTTCGGCCTGAGAGCCTACATCCACAGAGAGGGTATTTCTCTTATATGTTATAAGGGAGAACATTACAGAGTATTTATATGAGAGAGTTATAAATGCTCCTCAAAGAGAATAAATGTGATTCCAGCTCACATATAATGATTAGATATGATTATGTTGGAGATTAATTGCAATGACAAGTCTTGATTAGATGCATCTCAGCTTATATTGTTAAGTAGTCCCAACAAAACCTAAAAATTCAATCATACGATTATCAACCAAATATCTGCAACTTAAAGATCAACAAGTTTTTGTGATTCAATTATAGAAACAGTATGTCTTTTTAAAATTAAGGGTACTACAAATCTCTACAAGCACACCAAGTATTTCATTTTCAAGCAATCAAAACACCTTCAGTACTATCCATGAAAAATTTTAACAAACAGATATCAATCAAATACAAATACATACTATAATTCATCAGTGAATCCAGTATTTGAGAAATCAATCCTCCTTTCTTTGTCTTAATTTAATCCCATCTTACTAAAAATAGGAGCAACTGAAAATATTTTAGAAAACAATAAACAAACTCACTCCAAATCATACATATTACAACTCTCGAGAGAAAAACTAACAAAAGATAGAAAGAGAAAGCAAACAGTATAACAACAAGATTAGGGCACGATTTAGATCTGAATATGGACAAGAGGAGAGAGATAGTAGAGATAGAGAAACTTCTCAAAAAAAATTAGAAATAGAGAAGAAAGAGAAAGAAGAGAGAGAAAGTACAGGTTCATTAATGGCATCGCATAACTGTTACAATTCTCCTTAGCCGTTACTTGGAGAGATGGAGTAGCTGCTGTTTGGTTACTTTGAATAAGTCTACAAAGTTTCTAGTTTCTTTTAGTTTAAATAAGTAGAAAAGTCTAATATGTGTCCAATGATTTAGTTAAAGGTATTTTTTTTACTACTTAGTCCTTTACTTTTGTGGGAAGTCAGCTGGAATGTAATTTGTATTTAAGTTGTTGATTGAATGAAGAAAGTATCGAACAAATTACAAACTACACTTTGTATAACGAGGTCAAGAGATCCTCAATTAGCTCTATCTTTATTTGCTTTTCATCTATCTAATTCATCATAGGTTCCAGTAAAAAAGGAGGTAAGCTGCCATACGTACCACGGTGGTATCGGAGCTTGGGAATGGACTAAAGGGTAGATGCAGTGGAGGTATCTATTGAAAAACATACTATAGGTCAATTGAACATAGTAAATCGGATGGAGGAATTATTTGGCCAACTTACTCTCAGGCTAGATCGGATGACGGGACAACAAGTGCGAGAAAGTGGTGATGCGTCAAATACCCTAGCTCAAACTAATGGAGGAAGTGTTTGTGGCAATGGTGGGTAACAAGCAACTGGTTCATCAACTTCTTATACCCTAAGACTTGTTAAGCTCGACTTTCCATGATTTAATAGCATGGAAGAGCCAACGAACTGGATATGCAGGGCCGAACAGTTCTTTCACTTTCATCAGGCATCGGAGGAGGAGTGGGTTTCTTTAGCATCATTCCACCATTAAGGTGATGTACAGTTATGGTATCAATTGCTCAGGAAGTCGAAGAATGATGTTAGGTGGGATGAATTTAAGGATGGCCTACTGGATCGATTTGGTCCTAGTCAGTTCCATTATTTTTTTGGGGAGCTTACAAAACTACAACAGAAAGGAACTGAGAAGGACTATTATACACAGTTCGAAAAGCTTCTCGCAAAGGTTAGAGATCTCCAACCGGATCGACAGGTAAGTTGTTTTATCAGCGGACTCAGAGATTCAATTCGTACTAATGTGCAGGCTACAAGGCCTATGTCCTTGTCTGACGCCATTGGATTAGCTCGTATATACGAGTCTAGGAATTTCTGAAGACTGCAGACTACCTTTGCCAGCCCGCAACTAGTTAATAATACACTGGCAAGTCCAACCACTATTCCTGTTCGAAGAAAGACTCAAATCGAATTGCAGGAAAGAAGAAACAAGGAGTTGTGTTATAATTGCAACGAAAAATTTATTCATGGACATCGTTACAAGAAGTTATTTCTTATTGAAGGTTGTTTGAAAGAAGAAG
The DNA here is from genome assembly GCA_002174775.1 of Macleaya cordata. Taxonomy (NCBI): domain Eukaryota; kingdom Viridiplantae; phylum Streptophyta; class Magnoliopsida; order Ranunculales; family Papaveraceae; genus Macleaya; species Macleaya cordata. Next base: position 16,763 of record MVGT01004312.1, read on the forward strand.
AAGGAGATGTGATCATGGACGATGAACAAGAGAGTGAACATCAAAATTTAGAAACGCCTAAAATATCTCTTCATGCCATTAGCGGGGTACGAGCTCCAGAAACAATGCGAGTGAAGGGAGTACTTGGTCGATTATCTATACCTATTTTGATTGACTCGGAAAGCACTCACAATTTTGTGAGTGAGAAATTGGCGCAAAGGGTTGGATTAAAGCCATTGCTTGGAGGACGTTTTGAAGTAGCAGTAGCATCTGGGAAAAGTTGGTGAGCTCGGGTAAGTATACTAATGTCCAACTTATTTTACAAGGGGTTCCTCTTCATATTGCGTTTTATATACTTCCACTTGAAGGGTATACTGTTGTTTTAGAGACATAATGGCTATGCACTTTGGGACCTATTGTTTAGAATTTCTCAAAATTACAAATGAAATTTCATGTCAAGGAAAAGGAGTTACACTTCAAGGTTTATCTATGCCTAGCTATAAAACTGTGAATAAATCTCAATTAGAGCAGAAATCAAGAAAAGCTAAGGAGGGGGCCTTATTAAAATTATTTGCATTGGGACAACCATTAAATTTGTTGCACCCATCAATACAACAACTGCTACAAAGATTTAAGGAGGTGCTATCAAAATCAAAGGGGATACCACCACAAACGCATGATCATAAATACCTATTGGGGGTTGGGTCAAAACCGACCCGACCCGACACATTACTTAAGTTATATGGGTCCACTACTTAAAGCCACTTCTAGTAAGGGTTTTAGTGTAGAGTTATAATTTTTCTCTTGATAGATAGAGAAGGAGAGTTTTCTAGAGAGGGAAAGTCTTTTCTCTTTAGAAGGAGGTGTTCTTGAGAGGTTATCTTGGAGAACCCTAGGGTTGAGAGTTGGAACTTGAGATTGAGATCTAGTTGGCGGGAAGAAACTAAAGGATAGAGGTGAGAATCCTTGTATCAACTTGTTGTTCTTTTCACTAGTGAAATCACCATCTCTCCGTGGATGTAGCCCGATTTGGGGTGAACCACGTAAATCGTTGTCTTGTGGTTGTTTGCTTATTTTTTATTTATAATCTCTTTGTTTTGCATCTACTTTTGTTGTTGTGGTGATTGTGGTTGGTTTCATCTTGGTTTGACATCATACAAGTAAGATCTTGGGTTTGTGCTCACAAGGTATTTGATAAAATTACTAAGTAAGTTCAAGGGTGTTTTACACTCATTAACATTTGGTATCAGAGCTCCGGGGTATTTAGAGGAATTCTTTGATGTCAGAAAGGGAAACAACTTCAATCGGAGGTGTGAAGGTAGAGTTGAAGCCTTTTGATGGGAAAGGTAATTTCACACTATGGCAAAGGAAGATGAGGAACATTCTTATCCAATAAGATCTCCATACACTAATTTTGGGTATTGATCACAAACCAAAGGAGATGACTAATGCCCAATGGGAGAAGTTGGATTTGAGGGCTTTAAGCTCCATTGAGTTATATATAGCCGATGATGTCATGTACAATGTTATTGGAGAGACAACGACAAAGGGAACATGGGATAAATTACAAAATCTATACATGGGAAAGACAATGACAAATAAATTGTTCTTGAAAGATCAGTAGTATAGTCTAAGGATGGAAGAAGGAGGAGACATCATAGACCATTTAAATGACTTTAACCAGTGTTTTAGTGATTTGCTAAAAGTTGAGGATGAAGATAAGGCACTTCTTTTGTTAAGATCATTGCCTAGTTCATTCAAGCATTTTTGTACTACTATTATGTTTGGCAAGGAGACTCTTGGCTTGGAAGAGGTTACTCAAAACATCATAGCCCATATGAAGATGAACAAAAGGGATGATGATAGTCATGGAGAAGGACTCGTTATAAATGGGTCAAATGACGGGGGCCGAGAAAAAGATAGGAGTAAGAGGGTTGAAAGGAAAAATTTAAGATCTAAATCCAGGAGTAAGAAAGACTCAGATTGCTATTTTTGTGGGAAGAAAGGTCATTACAAAAGAGATTGCTACAAATACAATGCTAGCAAGGAAGGAGAGAAGACAGAGAACAATGCTTTAGCAAGTGTTCCATCTGACAGTGATGGAGAGCTCCTCACGGTGTCTTCATGCAATCCCTCTAATGGTATATAGATTTTAGATTCTGGTTACACATTTCATATGTGTGCAAATAGAGATTGGTTTGACTCCTGTGAACCTAGTGATGGTGGTGATGTGCTCATGGGAAACAGTTCAGCATGCAAGTTGATTGGAATAGGTACAGTGAAGATCAAGATGTATGATGGAATTGTTAGGACTTTGGGTAGTGTGAGGCATGTTCCTGCATTAAAGAAAAATTTAGGGCCCGTTTGGTTCGCGATCCAAAAACTTGTTTTCAAAAACTAATTTACACTTGAACTAAACTATATATTGTATCACATCTAAAATTGCATTTTCACTTTACTATAAAATCTTATATGATTTCATTGAAAACACATAAAATAACTTTTTTTTGTTTTACAAAATCCTACACGAATTTATTGTAAATCCTAAAATAGTTTTGGATGTAGTGCAAGATGTATATTATTATAGGTATAAATTAATTTTTGGAAATAAGTTTTTAGATCACGAACCAAACGGGCCCTTAATCTCTCTGGGCACTTTGGATACAAATGGGTATACTTTCACATCAAAGGGTGGAGGAATTAAAGTGTCAGATGGGATTAGGATAATTATGAAGGGAACAAAACTTCCTAACAATTTGTACAAGTTTTCTGGGAACACAGCTGTAGGTGGAGCTGTTGTATCAACAGAAGATCATACCGGTACAAATGACTCACAGCTTTGGCATTTGAGGCTAGGGCACATGAGTGAGAGAGCAATGCAAGAATTACACAAGCGACAGTTTTTGAAGGGTGTAAGTGTTTGCAAACTGGAATCTTACAAATTTTGTGTGTTAGGAAAGCAAAGCAGGGTGACCTTCAATGTTGCAGTGAAAGGAATTAAAAGCAAAGGAGTGCTTGATTACATTCACTCAGATGTATGGGGGCCATCACCAACAAACTCAAATGGTGGAGCTCATTACTTTGTCACATTGATGGATGATTTTTCTAGGAAGGTCTGGGTATACTTCATGAAGCATAAGTCAGACATCTTTGATAGATTTAAGGAATGGAAGGCAGAGGTAGAAAATCAGACAGGGAGAAAAATCAAGTGTTTGGAAAGTGACAATTGTACTGAATACAAAGATGGTAAATTCTTAAATTTCTGCAAGCAAAAAGGGATCACAAGGCATTTCACTGTGAAGAAAACTCCTCAGCAGAACGGTGCAGCTGAGAGGATGAATAGGACTCTCTTGGAGAGAGCTAGATGCATGAGGTTGAATGTAGGGTTACCTGAAATGTTTTGGGCAGAAGCAGTTAATTATGCATGTTATTTGGTTAATAGGTCACCATCTAAGTTGTTGGAATTCAAATGTGCTGAAGAAGTATGGAAAGGAAATGAAGTTGACTACTCAAATTTGAAGGTTTTTGGTTGCAAAGCATATGCTCTTATTCCTAGTGATGAAAGGAATAAGCTAAGTCCTAAATCACTCGAATGCATATTCTTAGGTTTCGAAAAGGGAGTGAAAGGCTACAAGTTATGGGATCTTGAACACAAGAAAAAGATTCTAAGTAGGGATGAAGTCTTTGATGAAAAGTCTATAGTTCAGGAAGATTCCAAGAAAGCTGATTGTGAGAAAACACTTGTTACAGAATTTCCTATCACAGGGAAGGGTACTGTACATGAAGAAACCCAAGGGCAGCTTGAAGAAGTCGGTACATCAAGTGGTGAGGAAGAACAAGAAAAAGAGGTTCATGAAGAACCAACAAGTATAGCACAGTCAAGGCCAAGGAGAAACATCAAGCCTCCTCAAAGGCTTGGATGGGAAGATGAAGTGCATTATGCACTTGTGATAAGTGATGGTGATCCAACTACATATAAAGAAGCAATTGCTAGCAAAGAGAAAGAAAGTTGGATAGGTGCTATGATGGAAGAGATGGAGTCTCTTGACAAAAAACTCTGTGTGGGAGTTGGTTCCTAAACCAAAGGAGAGGAAGCTAGTTGGTTGCAAGTGGGTATTTAGGAAAAAAGAAGGCATACATGAGAATGAAGCACCAAAGTTTAAGGCAAGGTTAGTTTCCAAGGGATTTTCACAGAAGGAGGGGATAGACTATGATGAGATCTTTTCTCCTGTAGTGAAACACACTTCGATCAGGGTGTTGTTATCAATAGTAGCACAATATGATATGGAGTTAGAACAGCTTGATGTGAAGACTTCTTTTCTTCATGGGGATATGGAAGAAGACATTTTTATGGCTCAGCCGGAAGGGTTCTTAGAAGTGGGAAAGGAAAATCTGGTTTGTAAGTTGAAGAAGTCACTATATGGTCTAAAGCAATCTCCAAGGCACTGGTACAAACGTTTCGACTCCTATATGCAGAAAATTGGCTACAATCGTTGTGAGTATGATCGTTGTGTTTATACATATAGATTTGATGATGGTGACTTTATTATTTTGATGTTATATGTGGACGACATGCTTATTGCTTTTCGAGATATGTCAAAGGTGAAAGAACTCAAAAGGTTATTGAGCCAAGAATTTGACATGAAAGATCTTGGAGCAGCCAGTAAGATTTTAGGTATAGAAATAAAGAGGGATAAAAATATTGGCAAGTTGTGGTTGACACAAAAGAGGTACAGTGAGAAAGTACTTAAAAAGTTTAACATGAGCAATGCTAAAGTAATATCTACTCCTCTTGCTCCACATTTTGCTTTGAGTGCAAAGCAATGCTCATCTACAGATGCTGAAGTAGAAAAGATGGAAAATACACCATATGCAAGTGTCGTGGGTTGTTTGATGTATGTTATGGTATGTACCAGGCCCGATCTCTCATAAGCAGTTAGTGTGGTTTCCAAGTATATGGCGAATCCAGGAAAGGAGCATTGGAATGCAGTTAAGTAGATTCTAAGGTATTTGAAAGGTACTAAAGATGTGGGGATTAAGTTTGAAAGAAGAACATGGGAAGCATCCATTATAGGATTTGTTGATTCTGATTATGCAGGAGATTTAGACAAGAGGAGGTCCACCACAGGGTATGTCTTTACATGTGTTGGAGGACCGGTTAGTTGGAGATCTATGTTACAACGTACAACTTCCTTTTCTATAACAGAAGCAGAATATATGGCATTAGCAGAAGCTTCTAAGGAAGCTATTTGGTTGAAAGGGCTACTTGATGAATTGGGTCTAAAGCAAAAATGCATGACAGTACAATGTGATTGCCAAAGTGCCATTTGTTTGGCAAAGAATCATGTGTTTTATGCTAGAATGAAGCACATTGAGGTTCGGTATCACAGGATTCGTGACTGGGTTGATTCAGGAGAAATCAAGGTTGAGAAGGTGCATACAAATGAAAATGCAGCAAATTTTCTCACAAAGCCAGTAGCCAGAGACAAGTTTGAGCATTGCTTGAACTTGCTTAATCTCATTTCTTATTGAGGTTTGTAGGCACCTTCCCACTTAAGGTGCATTAGAGATGAGAGAGTTCTCATCAAGGTGGAGGTAAAGGAATAGTGTTATATACACATAGTTGGCATTCTTCTTGGGGTCGGTTGGTTTTTTCCCAAGGTGGAGATTGCTGGGGGTTAGGTCAAAACCGACCCGACCCATTACTTAAGTTATATGGTTCCACTACTTAAAGCCACTTCTAGTAAGGGTTTTAGTGTAGAGTTATATTTTTTTCTCTTGAGAGATAGAGAGGGAGAGTTTTCTAGAGAGAGAAAGTCTTTTCTCTTTAGAAGGAGGTGTTCTTGAAAGGTTATCTTGGGGAACCCTAGGGTTGAGAGTTGGAGCTTGAGATTGAGATCTTGTTGGAGGGAAGAAACTAAAGGATAGAGGTGAGAATCCTTGTATCAACTTGTTATTCTTTTCACTAGTGAAATCACCATCTCTCCGTGGATGTAGCCTGATTTGGGGTGAACCACGTAAATCATTGTCTTGTGGTTGTTTGCTTGTTTTTTGTTTATATTCTCTTTGTTTTGCATCTACTTTTGTTGTTGTGGTGATTGTGGTTGGTTTCATCTTGGTTTGACATCATACAATTGAGATCTTGGGTTTGTGCTCACAAGTTATTTGATAAAATTACTAAGTGAGTTCAAGGGTATTTTACACACACTAACAATACCTCTAATGCTAAATAGTGGGCTGGTTCGTGCAAAACCTTATTGCTATCCATATTATAAAAAATCTGAAATTGAGAAATTGGTAATGGAAATGTTGAAATCTGGTGGCATTCAGCAGAGTAATAGCCCGTACTCATCCCTTGTTCTTTTGGTGAAAAAACATGATGGGTCGTGGAGGATGTGCGTGGGCTATAGGGCCATAAACAAAGTTACGATCAAGGATAAATTTCCAATTCCAATGATCGACGAGCTTTTGGATGAGTTACATGGAGTAAATTTTTTTACAAAGTTGGATTTAAGATCCGAATATCACCAAATTCGAATGCACCCTCTTGATGTTGAGAAGACTGCTTTTCGTACTCATCAAGGTCATTACGAATTTCTTGTAATGCCTTTTGGATTAACGAACGCACCATCGACTTTTCAATTGCTCATAAATGAGGTACTTAAAGAACACTTACGAAATTTATTTTAGTGTTCTTTGATGACATATTAATTTATATCAAAACTTGGGCTGAACATCTTCATCATTTAGAAATTACCTTTTTCTATTTTGAAGGCTCACCAGTTATTTGTTAAGCTTGAAAAGTGTCAGTTTGGGCAACAGGAAGTGCAGTACTTGGGCCATCTCATCTCCAATGCAGGAGTAGTAGTAGATCCCAAAAAGATCGCAGTTATGGTTGACTGGCCAAAGCCAAAAATAATTAAGGGACTACGAGATTTTCTTGGATTAACCGGTTACTACCAGAAATTCATCCAAGATTTTTGCAAAATTGCTGGGCCACTTACCAAAATGCTAAAAAAAGATTCATTTACATGGACAAAATCAGCTGAAAATGCTTTTGTACGGCTTAAAAAAGTCATGACATGTGCACCAGTTCTAGCATTGCCTGATTTCTCAAGGCCGTTTATCATAGAAATGTGATGCTTCTGGATCTAGCGTAGGCACTTTATTAATGCAAAATCGACACATTGCTTAGTTTATTAAAGCACTCCAAGGTAAAAATTTACTGTTGTCTACCAACGAAACGTAGATTCTTCCATTAGTCCTTGCTGTTCAAAAATGGAGACCCAATTTATTAGGTAGACAATTTAAGGTTCACACCGACCAAAAGAGTCTCAAGCATTTATGGGATCAAAAAATTACTACAGTAGCTCAACAAAGGTGGTTGCACAAGTTGATGGGATTTGATTTTATCATCAAATATAAAAGTGGTAAGGATAATTTAGTTGCTGATTCCTTATCCAGGAGAGATAATAGTACAACTCAAGGGGAAATTTTGGCAATTTCTCAGCCAATTTCAAATTGGGTGGAGGTAATTAAAGAGAAGACTGAATCCAATTCAACTCTACAAAGATTGATTCAATTAATTGATGAAGATGAGGCAGTGGGACCCTGGCAATTTCAAAATGGTATCTTATTTTTCAAAGTCAAAATCTATCTAGCTGAAGACTCCACCTTCATCAAAGATATTATTAGGCAGATTCATGATAGCACACATAAGGGTTTCAAAAAACTCTTCACCGAGTTCATGCTACTTTTTATTGGAAGGGGATGAAAAATGCAAACAAGGATTAAAATTGTGGTGTTTGTCAAAGACATAAGGCAGAACTTCATTCTCCAGCTGGCCTTCTCCAACTGTTACCAATACCCAAGCAAGTGTGGGAAGACATATCTATGAACTTCATCGAAGGGCTACCAAACTCAAATGGTAAGACCACTATATTTGTAGTAATAGACAGGCTATCCATTTCATTGCGATTTCTCATCCTTACACGGCAATTTCAGTCGCCTAAGTTTTTTTTGATAACATATTCAGGTTGCATGGGATGTCTAAATCAATCGTATGTGACCAGGACCCAGCTTTCACAACTGCATTTTGGAAGGAGCTTTTTAGATTACAAGGTACTAATTTTAATTTCAGTTTAGCCTATCACCCCCAAATAGGCGGTCAGAGTGAAGTGGTTAATAGAACCATTGAGATGTATTTACGATGCTTTACAAGCTCTCAGCCAAAACATTGGTGCAAATGGCTTACCTGGGCTGAGTATTACTACAATACCAGTTGGCATTCATGTAAATCTATTATATTCATGTACTAACATTCATGCGGAAATAATACATGAACTAAGGATCTTGATAATCATGCTAACCACTTAATTTAATCAAGGAGACATACCTTTAATCGCGAATCCAAAATCAACACGGTGAAGCATCATAAATAGTGGGGTGATCGTTTTACGTCTCTACCCATAACACACCAAGAACTTGAGAGGTGAGTGCAAAACTGATGGAGGGTTTTAGGCACTAGAATTGGGTGAGAGTAAGAACCCTAATCACCCCTTAATACTTATATACTACCTAGTCCATCATAGGTAGTGATTGGGTGTTTCCCTACATAACTGAATAAGATAGTCCCAATAACTTATGGGCCTAAGGGATTGGGTTTACACAAAGCCCATGGTTTGCAAACTCAATAGATCATCATACTGGGTTATGTTGGCCACAAATTCTTACATTCTCCCACTTGGCCCATATGACCCATAGTAAAACAAAACAAGTTTTATTTCAAGAAATCATTTTGAAATTATTTTGCAAAACGACTCGATAATGGGCTTAGGACTAAAAGGACATACACGCGCGCGAATTGAAAATATCCCAAGCCTCAACTATCTTATTAGCCATCATAATTAAGCAAGCTACTAGTTTGAGTCATGGCGGTCATACATCTTTAATCCAACATACTTCCTTCCATGCACCACAAAACTAGAACTCACCTAACATGATCAATAATTAGGGAATCTATATTCATAAAGGCCAACAACATTAATGCCTTTAAATTGGTTCGACTATATTAAGTCTTGTCAAGACTATTCCTATTGACATACATCCCATCTCAAACATGTGTACACGTAGGGAAAACAGGAAAATCAGAAACATACGACAATGAGATCTCAAAGATGTCTTGTAGAAAAGTATCATAATATCCATGTAACTATGTGGCCAACATCATGGGATACATCTAACAATATCATCATGTTCCTTTAATGTTTTAATGATGATTCCCTGGTTAATGGATTCACAATTATAAGCTACAACTTATATATTCCAAAGACATATGTGTTTCTGAATTTCTTTCTTAAGAAAAGTATTTAACCCATTAGAATACTTTACTCCTTGAAAGAGATGACTGTTGTGACACATGAAAATCTCAGTGACTTGGCAACAACGTCGACTAAACCCAAGTCGGGAGATAAATTTTGCAACTATGACTATAAGTTGTGGCCTCAAGTTTGCCACAAAATCAATCCCCGTTTATTCTTGACGATACAATAATAGATCGACATATAACTTTCATCATAATCCCTTCTCATTCATAGAAGTACATAGTCAAAGGTACTTCCTACTCTCAGGGTAAACATTCGGCTTCCCAAAGTCTCATTATATGAAAATTTCTTCCATGTGCTTACACTCCCTATCATTATTTCATAATAGGGGTGTTACTAGCTGAATTTACTGAATTTCTCTAAATCTTTTCAGATATTTTCTCTTCTGAGACTACTGTAACGATTATTGTGTTTAGTTTTAGAATATTAATTCCAAACAAGTGGGTTATCTCAATAATATCTAATATCTTCAGTAATGAGAAATTCTTTGGTTATGTGCAACGAACCAAAAATACTTCTAGCAAGTTAACTACTATCAATACTTAGAATAAGAAACTTAAACGTACTCCCACTATTCTTCAGATACAAATACCGATATATAAGGTATTTCTTAAAACTGAAAAATCATAATTATGGTATTATTGAACTGAAAGTACCATCTTTAGGAAGCATGTCTAAACCTACGTATCGATCACTTAGATTTGCAAATTATGTGTTTCTTTTTCTAAATGAGAAGCCCTTAGAATAACTCATGTGCCTCTCTCCTTTAGCAGTCACATTACTCGCCCTTTATGTCAAATTCAAATTCATGTAGCTAAAATGCACAGTCATTCAGAATAACAAATTTGTTCTTTTTCAAAACAACATAATGTTATTCTCTATGGAAATTCTACTTTCAATTAATTGGTGATAATCTCATTACGGAGTGATTGTTCATTCAGTTGTTCATAATATTGTTGAACTAATTAACAACCATAAGACAAACAACTTCTCTAGAGGAAGGATATAATGACTTTTATCCTAACTCCTTTAATTACCACTTTTCATGGTTATTCACTCCCATTGATTTCACCATCCCATAATAATTTGACATTATCAATTTTTAATACTATCATACTATGATTAAAATGATAAAATCTTGTACCCTTTTAGATTTTACCAAGTAGTCGGTGATCTGACCACTCTTCATTCTAAAATCCAATCATTTTTCATGTGCATCATATCTTCTAGACTCCGCTACACATCCCCAGACAAGGAGATGTTTTGAACTCGAATTTTTTCAGGTCATAACTCTAATAAGTTTGATCTTTCATTACAAGAACTCGATTCAAAGATACATAGCAGTCTTTAAGGCTTCATTGCACCATTATATGGGTAAGCTAAAGGTATTTAACATACTTTTAACAATAACTTTAATGTACGATTACGACGTTGTGTCGTGTTAGGTCCATGAGTTCACTCATGTCATATTTATCGAATTTCGTGTCAAAGGTAAACTCAAGATGGTCAATGTAACTTGAGTTAGAGTTAGTGAGTCATTCGGTTCGTTGCGAAGCAAAGACTCCAAGAAGCTCAACTCACCACCGGAACTCATCTTAGGATGGTAAGTGACTTAGAAACTCAATATCATAGGTGGTTAGTTCATATTAGATCATATGAGAACCACCGGAACTCATCTTAGGATGGTAAGTGACTTAGAAACTCAATACCATAGGTGATTAGTTCATATTAGATCATATGAGAAACCACCGGAACTCATTTTAGGATGGTAAGTGACTTAGTAACTCAATACCATAGGTGGTTAGTTCATATTAGATCATATGAGAAAGTACGGAATGGCAAAAGATGTCAAAACCCCTTAAAACTAGTGTTTGAAAGAATGCTGTCAGAATACCACGGTTTTTCGGGAAACTGTGACCATTTGTACTGTGGCCAAAGGTTGGTTTCGAAACCAAGGAGGTTGGTTTCGAAACCAAAGTTGAAAAATGATGTCAGGAGGTTTTTGGTTTCGAAACCAACCATATTGGTTTCGAAACCAACCCTGAAAAATGCCAACAGATGGTTTTTGGTTTCGAAACTGACTTGTTGGTTTCGAAACCAAAGCTACAGAATGATGTTAGATGGTCTTTGGTTTCGAAACCAAACATATTGGTTTCGAAACCAAAGTTATGAAAATCATTCCAGGCCTTTTTTGGTTTCGAAACCAACCTTCTTGGTTTCGAAACCAACGCCCAGATATGTGCGATTTCAGCTGTTTCGTGAGCTGTAAAGTGATTCCTTTTCACTTTTTTGCACATTTCCTCTTAGCATATTTTAGGGGAATTATTGGTGCGTGGGGAACACCTCTAAATGGGATGAGGGATCAATGGAATGTCTCCTCATCTCCATTATTGTGTCTAGCTTTTGACCTAATACAACCTAGAGATTTCTGGGTTTGTGCTGGACATTTTGAGTTATAAATAGGGATTGAACCATCAATGTTTAATCAACCATTCACCCTATTTATCAACAAGTTCTTGGAGAGTTTCAACTCTAATTCTTTAGCTTCCAAGCTTGTTGTACATGCTTTAATCCTTCCCATTTTAACTCAAAACCTGAGTTTTGTTGCCGGTGGATTTCCGATGGTTGAGCTTGAAGTTTCAAGCTTGTGGTGATATACTTGAGGAGTCAAGTATTGGTTCAAGGTGCGGGACTTGTGGAGTTCAAGTTGGAGACGCATCATCGTCTACTAAGAGGCAAATTCGTGGAGTTCGAATTTGTAGAAGAATTGTACACCGTAGCTGTTGGAGCGTAGAGGGAGTCGTAAATCGTGTCCATCGAGTGGTAAATCGGGTTGTAAGTTTTCAATAACTCTTAGTGGATTTTTGCTGGACTAGGTCCCGGGGTTTTTCCCAGTTTGGGTTTTTCCTCGTTAACAAAATCTCTTGTGCATATTTCTATACTTGTTGTGAGATTGAAATATTCGATTCTTGTTCTTAATTCCGCATATTAAGAATCGAATAAGTCAATACTCTTGTTAGAGATTTTTGTTGTACTCTTATCACCTTAGTAATTTTTAATTAGGTGATAGTGTGATCCTTAACCATAGTCACATTGACATACGGTTAAATTCATTAACCGTAGGGCGAATTTAGACTTTCAATTGGTATCAGAGCAGGTTCACTTGCTGGGTTTAACAACCTAAGTGTGATCCTTGTTGTGACTTATGGAATCACAAAGAGAGGGTAGTGCAGTAAATTTACCTCCATTATTCAATGGAAATAACTATCCTTTTTGGAAAGCTAGGATGAGAGCTTTCTTAAAGTCTATAGACCAAAGAGTGATAAAAAAAATAACAACTCTAGTGATATTCAATATTTTTAATGTCATGGTTTTGGACACTTTTCCAATGAATGTCCCAACAAAAAGTCTAAAAGCCGGAAAAAGAGGATGGTCACTTGGGATGATTCAGTAAGTTCAAGTGACAATGAAGATAAAGCAAACTATGTGGCTTTTACCACTT
>MVGT01004312.1:29659-62363 GCA_002174775.1 Macleaya cordata
ATAGAATCAGAAGATCTTCATACTGGTTATATTGGAGACAAAGAAGAAACCACTAAGGCTTTTATTACCTTTGTGGAATCTTCTTATGATCTCCTTGAAGATTTATATACTGATTTTGAAGGTCTTCAGGCTACTAAAGGAAGTAGTAAAAAGAACATTGAACTAATGGCTATGGCTGCATCTGTTGATCATGAAAAAGATTTACAAGCTGAATCTGACGATCTTCGAAGTGATAGCGAGGATGATGTTGATCCTACAGAGTTGTTCTCAAGAATTCTTGAAAATAGTAAGAGCTTGTCAAAGGCAAACAAGGAGCTCAAACTAGAGAATTCAAGTCTTATGACTGAGAAGAATGATCTCACTCTTCAAGTGGAAGAAGCCTCTAAGAGGAAGGCAGAGGACAAAGAGATTCTTGAAGGAAAAGATAAAGAAATCAAATTCCTCAAGAATGAGCTGGTGGTGACTAATGAGAGAGTCACATCACTTCTTGAAGAGATACAAAAAATGAAGGATGAGCTAAAAGAGTCTAAAGAGATGCTCATAAAGTTCAATCATGGGTCGAATAACCTTGTCTCTATGTTGAAAGGATCGAAGAATTCGAGTGACAAGAAGGGACTCGGCTTTGATCCAAGTAAGGTTGCTAGCACCTCAACGTCGACGACCTTTGTGAAAGCTAAGACTCATCCTCCTCCTCCACAAAAGAGAGCAGTTAAGCAAGTTGACCAACAAGCTCCAAAGCAAGTTGTCAAGCAACATATCCCAAAGCAAGCTATAAAACCACAAGGTAAGCCTAAAGTTTCTAACATTAATAATGTGTGTTCTTATTGTGGTTATAAGGGACATTTGCAGAACAAATGTAGATTCTTTTTAGAAGATTGCAAAAAGTCTCATAATGTCAATCAAGATCTTTTAAAAAGAATCAAATCATTGAGTGACAAGGCTCAAGCATTGACTGGAGATATTGGAAAGCTTGACAACAACAAACAAGGTATGTATTCCTTTGGATCAAAATCTTATTCAAAGAAAAGGAAGAGAAACAAGACCAAAAAGGTTGTGCTTGAGACAACCAAACCTACTCATGTGGACTTAAATCAAATGAAGACATTTAAGAAATTCAAGGCCATATGGGTAAGAAAAAGTGATTTGGCATGTCTTGAAACTCTCACTACATACAATACTGGTAAGTCATCTAAGTACTTATTGGTTAGTGGTAGTGGTCGTACCATTACTTGATTGTTGATATTCTCACTCCTTCCCTTGTTTTGATTGCATATATAGTTGGGGTAGTTGAGTGAGTGTTCTACTAGTTTGCATTTTAGTTGATTGTTATGCATTCTAGTGTTTGTTGTATGTACTTGTAGATAAGTTCTTATTGCATTTGAACATGACATTTCATCTACTAAGTATCATACTTTACAGCATGCCCATTTATTGTCAAATCATTTTTGGGACATGTGTGTATATTTTTTTGTTTGTCATCTTGTTTCTTTGTCAATACTGAATGAAGTGTATAAACCTTTGTTATTGATTGAGAAACAAGCTACTACACAAGTAGTGAATATTGATGGTCAACCACATCAAGCAGAATTTTTTTCTGTAGGTTTGTATTCTCACTTTTCCCCTGTTTTGCATTGCATATTATTTTTGGGTTGAAAAATGAGTTTTGAAGATTAGTTTGCTTTCACAAATTGCATTCTAATACATGTATGTTTTAAGTGTTCTTCTTGTTGTTATTGGCTATCTTTTATAGAATACTTGAACATATAAGAGATTTCACAAATCTGAATTACTTTATTTTATTTTGATATAGCTTGTGAATCTCTTCTCTAAATCCATATACTCTCTTGACTGATCTATAAATCTTGTGCACATAAGAGCCTCTTGAGTAAGTGTGATTTTATCCTAGTTGAATCATTGGATGGGTTAAAATAAAGCTTATGATTCATTAATGGACTGAACTAGCTGGTTGGACTATCTCTCACTAGGATATTGTGTTTTGATGAAGTGCTGAAAAATATTGTTATATCTTGTTATGAAACATCACCAAAACAGTAAGCTCTCGTAAAAGATCTTGAGCTTGGTGAAACACCAAAAGAGTGAGTTCTCGTAAAAAAAAATGTTGAACTCGGTGTTTGAACATCAAAAAGAGTGAGATCCCGCAAAAAGATTGGGAACTCGATGTTCTTTATTCTTCATCTTGACCTCATAGTGACCCACTTGGTTCCAATACGGGTACTTTCTTGGTTGTGTCTCCTCGGATAAGAGTCGCTTGCAAGTTTAGGGAAAATATTGGTAACAAGTTGGTGATCTATGTCTCATGCTCTTGAGTTCCTCAAGTTTCATTCAAACTCAAACATGAAGGTCATTAATAGGTAACAATGTGAGATAGTTCTTTCATGCTAGGTAAGGTTCAGATTTGAAGAAATTGGTAATATGGATAACCTTATCTTATTTTCCTTTTAGGATGGTCTCACATAATGATATTGTTCTCTCAACACACACACACCATAATCAGAATATTGAGTGTTGTGATTTTCATGATTGAGAACTTGCTTGGCTATATTTGAATAAATTTTTGCAATTTCATGATTAAGAAATTTTTAATTGTGATTGTGTATTATATTATTGATAGCCTTGACAACATGATTTGGACACAACAAAACTTTTCTACTTGCATACATTGATAGCATAGATTTGTTGTGTGTTGATGCATGTTGAACCGGATTAGTTTTAAGATTCAAATCTTTCTCATGATCTGGTTGAGGGGGAGCTTGCATGTTTTGTTTATTTGCATATATTTGTGCATGCTTGCTCATTATTTGCATTAAGCTAATATTTGAAAAAATCCAAAAATTTGCATTTTCTCCATTGGTTTTCAAAACCAGGATACATTCACACACTTTGGTTTTATTTCTTATCTTAGCTCTGATACACCTTGTAACTAGCTTTGATAAATTTTATAGTGTGTGACATGTTCTTACTTGCCTTCCACCATACTTTCTTATTGTCTATCTAACTATCTACTTGGTTGAAAATTAGTTAGATATTTATTCTTATGGTTGGTTGGTTTGTATTTGTGTTTCCATACATTGTCTTTCTCAGTTTCTCCTTGTACTTTTGTTGTCTTCTATCCTTTGTCTATTTGTGACAAAAAGGGGGAGAATTATGTGTTCTTGACTTTGCAAGGGGAGTACTATGTGATACGAGTTTTATCACATAGGGGGAGAGATTCTTGTAGCACTTATCAAGGGGGAGTGTAAGCATATTCATTATTTATATTCATGACTTCCATGGTACCTTGATGTGTCTTGTGGACATGTGCAGGAAACAAGTTAAAGACAACCCATAGAGTTTAATGTCTCTATTTGTTTGGGGGAGTTTTGTCTTTTATCTCTCATTGAACCTTATGAATGGGTGTTGAATGGGTTTTGTCACGAAATTGACAAAGGGGGAGATTGTAAGGTCCATAAGTTCCCTCATGGATTTTGTCAATTTGCGTGTCAAATCAAACTCAATATAGCCAATGAGAGTTTGCAAGTTGTCTCTACATTTTTAACCAATGAAGACTTATAGTGAAGGAGAGAAGACTTGTGCAAAGCTCAACTCACCACCATTGGAAGATATCTTAAGATGGGAGAAGCTTTGACAAAGGGGGAGAGATATTATCTCTACCTTCATTAAATGCTCTAAACATTCTTCAAGGTATGTATTTAGTATTTTATAAGATTCCTTGACTTGTTTTGTGAGCATGTGCAGGAAACAGGTTGTTTTATACAATCCGTGTTTTAAGTTCTATTGAGTCATGTGTAAGAAAATACGAGTTGTAATGGGGAAGGTTCTTTATACTATTTTCTTATGTATGGCTTTGTCACGAAAATGACAAAGGGGGAGATTGTTAGGTCCATGAGTTCACTCATGTCATATTTGTCGAATTTCGTGTCAAAGGTAAACTCAAGATGGTCAATGTAACTTGAGTTAGAGTTAGTGAGTCATTCGGTTCGTTGCGAAGCAAAGACTCCAAGAAGCTCAACTCACCACCGGAACTCATCTTAGGATGGTAAGTGACTTAGAAACTCAATATCATAGGTGGTTAGTTCATATTAGATCATATGAGAACCACCGGAACTCATCTTAGGATGGTAAGTGACTTAGAAACTCAATACCATAGGTGATTAGTTCATATTAGATCATATGAGAAACCACCGGAACTCATTTTAGGATGGTAAGTGACTTAGTAACTCAATACCATAGGTGGTTAGTTCATATTAGATCATATGAGAAAGTACGGAATGGCAAAAGATGTCAAAACCCCTTAAAACTAGTGTTTGAAAGAATGCTGTCAGAATACCACGGTTTTTCGGGAAACTGTGACCATTTGTACTGTGGCCAAAGGTTGGTTTCGAAACCAAGGAGGTTGGTTTCGAAACCAAAGTTGAAAAATGATGTCAGGAGGTTTTTGGTTTCGAAACCAACCATATTGGTTTCGAAACCAACCCTGAAAAATGCCAACAGATGGTTTTTGGTTTCGAAACTGACTTGTTGGTTTCGAAACCAAAGCTACAGAATGATGTTAGATGGTCTTTGGTTTCGAAACCAAACATATTGGTTTCGAAACCAAAGTTATGAAAATCATTCCAGGCCTTTTTTGGTTTCGAAACCAACCTTCTTGGTTTCGAAACCAACGCCCAGATATGTGCGATTTCAGCTGTTTCGTGAGCTGTAAAGTGATTCCTTTTCACTTTTTTTTGCACATGTCCTCTTAGCATATTTTAGAGAAATTATTGGTGCGTGGGGAACACCTCTAAATGGGATGAGGGATCAATGGAATGTCTCCTCATCTCCATTATTGTGTCTAGCTTTTGACCTAATACAACCTAGAGATTTCTGGGTTTGTGCTGGACATTTTGAGTTATAAATAGGGATTGAACCATCAATGTTTAATCAACCATTCACCCTATTTATCAACAAGTTCTTGGAGAGTTTCAACTCTAATTCTTTAGCTTCCAAGCTTGTTGTACATGCTTTAATCCTTCCCATTTTAACTCAAAACCTGAGTTTTGTTGCCGGTGGATTTCCGGTGGTTGAGCTTGAAGTTTCAAGCTTGTGGTGATATACTTGAGGAGTCAAGTATTGGTTCAAGGTGCGGGACTTGTGGAGTTCAAGTTGGAGACGCATCATCATCTACTAAGAGGCAAATTCGTGGATTTCGAATTTGTGGAAGAACTGTACACCGTAGCTGTTGGAGCGTAGAGGGAGTCGTAAATCGTGTCCATCGAGTGGTAAATCGGGTTGTAAGTTTTCAATAACTTTTAGTGGATTCTTGCTGGACTAGGTCCCGGGGTTTTTCCCAGTTTGGGTTTTCCTCGTTAACAAAATCTCTTGTGCATATTTTCATACTTGTTGTGAGATTGAAATATTCGATTCTTGTTCTTAATTCCGCATATTAAGAATTGAATAAGTCAATACTCTTGTTAGAGATTTTTGTTGTACTCTTATCACCTTAGTAATTTTAATTAGGTGATTGTGTGATCCTTAACCTTAGTCACATTGACATACGGTTAAATTCATTAACCGTAGGGTGAATTTAGACTTTCAAATTTAGCATGAGTTGCGCTAAATTTTTTGTCTTAATCGAGTTTTAGTTGTTTTCCAAAATTTGATTCTCGGATTCCACTGCATAGTCTGAACTAAAACCTTCATAACTTTCTTATTTTAGATCCAAATCAAGTGCTTCCAGTTTCTACTGATTCATAACATCTTAAGCTATCTTCAGTAAAACTTTCACGAATTTTGGACAAGTAAACCGCTTATTTTAGATTTTTAAAGTTTACCTATTGTTTTATAAAAACTAGCTGTTTCTGCAAAATGTATCATTAATTGGTACTTTTCTCATTTCTTGAGTTGTTTTCTGATTTTAATTTCATGAAAATGGTAGATCTCGGTGTTATCTTTCTAATACTTTTAGTTTGAATATTTTTTGAGTTTTCTATGATCTTTGGCATTTATTTTCCTAAACTATTACATTTTTCCTAATTCTTAACAGGGGGACTACTTTATGCATTTCAAGCCTATTAAATGTTTTCAATATTTTCTAAACCAAGGTTTTAGGTTGTGAAGATAAACTACTAGTGGTAGTTGATTTTCTTATATTTAGGAGTGTAGTTTTGGGTTTTCAACCTTCTTAGTTATCTTGGTTCTATAACTTAATTAGAACCTTACGTTAGTTGTTTTCCTTCTTCAGTTTAGGGATTGAGTTGTACCTTCCTTTGAGTGCCTCTTGAATGAGAATCGACGATGGGTAGGACTTTTCTTTGAGCAGCTTGGTAGCATTGAGGTAGGTGGTCAATTCATCTTAATAGCACCCAACCATTTTAAATGCATATTTTAAACTAATATGTATGTACTTTCTTTGTATACACGGCATGGCATGTGATTTATGAATAACAACGAACTTATGATATGATGAAAGCATTGAAAAAATTGATTTTAATTTGGGAACAATGCAGGCTTGATCATATATCATGTTTTACGAAATATTTTTCATGGATTGTGAACTTGTGACTTTAAATCTTACTATCACGATTTATGTGGATGAAATGATGGTTATGTTTGGAAAATCATGTTTTACAAATGTAGAGGAAATTGTGTTTAATATGTTGAAACCTTTGGAAGATACGAGAATCTGTTTTATCGAGTGTTTTCTCGATGTGAAACCTAGCGTTAGAAAATGTTACAAAACAGAATTTCTGTCCGTGATCGCCTAAAGACGGTAGTGGCATCTCACTTCTGGGCTTGATAGGGTTCACGAAGACACGGAGAACCGTGTATGCCTTAGGTGGACTGGTGCCTGTGTTACTTCCACTCGGATTCCTACCTAAGTGATCTGTGAGTTGGCATGTTATGGTTTCACGGATCATGCCCGACGATCTGTGTGTTGGCATGTCATGGTTCCACGGACTTGGTGTGCGAGTTAGCTTGACAAAGTTCCCTCATCCTTACGAGGGTGGGTGTGTTGTCTTGCTATGGTTCCGTGACCTATGTAGGTGAGCGAGTTGGCTTACCATGGTTCCGCGACCTACGCGGGTGAGCGAGTTGGCTTGCCAGGGATCCTCACCCTTACAAGGGTGGGTGAGTTGGCTTGCCATGGTTCCTCACCCTTTGAACCAGTTACACTTCTTGTATGTAGATTTCAAAAGAAAATTCAAAAAGGAGATTTCTACAAAAAAGGACTTTGGTTTTCAAAAAGGGTTCTTCCAAAATAGTTTTTGAACTTTAACTTAAAAGACACACAATCTATATATATACCACTATATATTATCACTAAGGTAAGCTTATGAAAGTTTGAGGACTTTCTACAAAGATGGTGGATCATGCTTATCCAGATGTGATACACCATCTGAGACCTTTCTAGGAGTTCTTGTTTTTCGGACGGTATGGGGCGTCAGGGAGACAAGTGCATCTAGGGAAGTCTGGGAAGTCATGATTATTTTCTGGTAAACCATATTTGTTAGTGGTGTTGAGTAACTAATTTAGCTGAGGTTCACATGCCTTTCCGATGGGTATTAGACGGGAGAGAAGGTTGTCGGGGAACCTTCTCTGGATTAGTTGGGGGCCCTTGTCTAGTCTGCAGTCGTCAAATTATGCGCACTTGGTATCTGATCTTGAAGTAACGCTGACTGGGGTAACCCGGTCATGTTCCTTGGCTATGGTAGCAGAAGTACACTACTATTGTGTGTATATATATATATGCAGGTTTTCTTTGATGTTTCAATCAACTATATGTTATACATTATAAGTATTTCTGAATTGTTTATCGGATTAATCGCTGCATGTGATGGTATTAGGATGGTTGATCTACCTACTGAGTTTCTCACCTAATTATTCTCATAGTTTTACAGTTGACGTTTGAGGATCGAGTTAGGATCCTTAGTGGCACTGTGACGTGGTTTACTAGGCGAGGGATTCTTTATTTTGTGGTGGATGTAGGTCTCCCTCTTTTCAGTCACAGTGGATGATTTTCTACTTATATTTCTTTTACCTTTGAGACTTATGTTTTATGGCTCAGTTGTGAGCCTTTTGTTACTTTTGTTTATATAAATGCGACTTTTACTTTATCTTTTTCTCGCTCTATATATTTTGACAGGAAACAACAAACATAACTATATATTATATCACAAATATATCCATGTTAAGTGAAGGATTGAATGTCATAGTTATACTGCAGGTGACAAAAGGTCCGATAGACTCTGCTGGATTCGAGTCTCGTTGTAGACTGATGGTAATGTCTCGTGTTTTGGATTACAGGGCGTTACAAATGGTATCAAAGCATTGTTAGATCTGAGTAGATCAAATAACAAGATAAAAGCCACCAAGAGTAGAAAAATATTTTAAAAGCTTGAAGATGTAAATGAAGTAAAAGACACCAAGATACTAAAAGACTTATGTCTATAGTATATTTTTGAATTTTGTTTTATTGATTTCATGATTTTATCGATTTTTATATTTCTTAATGATTTCCGGTGTGACGGCGAGGTCTAAACCTTGCTTACAGCTCTGTGTATATGTGATGGTTTGATTGACTCTAGTGTGTTTTGTAAAGCACACTTGGTGAGAATGAAGGTATCCTTGATGGAGTATAATATTCGGGGCTTCAATAAAAATTTAAGGATTGATTAGGGATAACATACCATATGCCTTTAAGATGGTGATGATTTAGATTTCAGACAACTAGTAGTTAGGTATAAGGACAAAAGTACAGATTTGGACAATGTGGCTTGGAGTTTGGCCCAACTTGGGAGAGGAGTTGAAGGCTTAATGATGAAAATGAGTAGACAAAGGTTACTGCAAGTATGCTCTAACTTGCTATATTAGCCAATTGCCTGAGTATCTGTAGTTGAGGAATTAAAGAGGAAACTTCTAAGAAAATTCTTAGGTTTTTCTCTATAGCTCGAATAATGCCTAGCTTTGTTATTAGAGATGACTAAACTTTAATTTCATTAGAGACTTAGTGGGTGTTATATCGAGGAAATAACTTGATCCCCTTGTAGTGGTAACTCTTGGAAGCGTGTAATACCACATTCTTGTAACCTACCTAGGTTGGAGTAATATCTTATTTTGGTAGAGTAGACTACAAGAACTGGAATGAAGTTACAATCAAGAGAAAAACATCTATTTTGATATGTTGATGGATTTCTTGATCAATTATGTGTGTTTAGAAATTTTTGAGAACTTAATGATGATTTGAGTAACTCAAAATTTGTATTTATAGACCTATACCTAAGATAAATTTGTGTGGCTCTATGTGGATGCTACTAGAGTCTTACTATGTTTTTGTGGATTGTAATCTGTTTTGTGGAAATAATAGATATGACCTTCAAGAAATATCCTTAAATTATCTGTGGTAGAGAAATATTAGTAGTAAATGATATTGCATACTGGTTGCTTAGACTTCCCATCTAAGATTTGAGGTAGTACTTAATTAATTTTTGTGTGATCAAAGTTATTGAAGTTAATTCTTGGGGACTTGCGAATTATAAGTGTGGGTTTGTAGAGTAGTTTAAGATAGTTGTATTACTACTAGTCTAACTCACATCCAGATAATGGCAACAGTGAGAAGGAAGAAGATCAATGATATTCAATCTAATTATATCACTGAATGGTGAACAAATTATATGAAACTATTGTACCAACTATACTTTTGGATTCGATGAATGAAATATGTAGGAAATATCTGGATTGCTAAGTGGTGAATCATATATATATTTGAGCATACATATGGAACATGAGTATTATTTGAGGATTGCCTTACAAGCATTGTAATAATGCCCATTGTATGCTAGAAACCTGAAGTGTGAACTCTAGTTAAAAAGGGTTTCTTAGACCTTGGAGAGTGTTGCATTATTGTTCTTTTGTTACTATTGTTGTTATCCTAGCTCTTAAGATAGAGTAATAGAGAGAATTTTCATTGGTATCTTTACTAATGGCTAAATCCACTCCAAAGGAGTGAAAGTTAAATGGATTTTGGGGTATTAGGAGTTAGTTTTGGAGTTCAAAGATCTAATTATCTTTGACATTAGTGCTACCTTATTGAGGAGAATTATTTTGTGTTTATGCGATAGACTTCCAAGGATGGATAGGGTGGCACATCCCAGTAGTAACTTGACTACGACCCTAGCTGCCACTAAAGTACTAGTTGATCTTATATTATGATTTACATCATGTGTGGCTAACCGAATTATGTAAAATTACTTGTGGCTGGAGAGCTGGAAGCAATTAGAAGATCATTAACGAGACATGGCGTGGAGGTTCTACTTGAGAATAGAGTTTGAACATTGGAAATGTAGTAGTTCACTTAAATTTCGAGGATGAAATTTCTTTTAAGGGGGGATGATTGTGAAACCCCGCGAATTCAGTCCCGCGACTCAGTCCAACGAGTCAGTGACCTACGTGTCGGAGGCGGGACACGTGGGATAATATGCATAAAGCATACACATATTTGAGGTTGAGAAGTGAGCTGATAAAAAATAAATAATAATAATAATAAATAAAAACATGCAAAACAAAAGGAGATTTTTTTAGCTAGGTTTGGGGGACACGGGTTGGCCTAACCTGCGGCCCAGCCCATGACCCAAAACTAACTCGTCACCACCCCTCTCCCCCAATCATTTTTATCCCACCCGCCCCCTCCTCTAATTGGAGGTTTTATTTCAAAAAATAAAGAAAAGAAAAGAGAGATGAGGGAGTGTATTGAGAGATGGAGAGAGTTAGAGAGAAAGTTAGAGAGGAACCAGGAGAGAGTGAGAGAGAATCGTTGAGGGAGTGAGAGAGAGAGGTAGCAGCATCATCTGTCATCAGCTACTGCAAGGAGGAAGAAGCAGCTGCTGCTGCTGACGTTAGCAAGGAAGAGGAAGCAGCAGCAGGCGCAGAGTAATGAGAAGAAGATGAAGAGAAAAGACGTTGAGATAAGATAAGGTGAGGAGATCGTCCTCCATCCCTCCCCTCCTTTTTCTCTTTCTTTAATGTTAGATTTGAGCCCTAAAATCAAATAATTTTTGCTATTTTGAAGATTGATTACTTAGGGTTTTTGTTTACTTCATTTTTTGGTGTAGATCTTGTTGTTGAAGGAGTGTAATGGTGGAAAAGGAAGTGTCTAAGGTCTGACTTTGATGTTAAGGTAAGATTTTCACATTTTTCTCTGTTTTGGGTGAATTTTGGTGATGAAAAATGTGGAGTTCTAATGGAAAACGAAAATTTTAGTGAAGGTGTTCATCATTTAATCTAAATGATTTGTTGATTGAGGATTGGAAGCAAAAATGTGGATTTTGCTTAAAGTTTCTGTTTTGGGTTTGTATCCTTATTTGATGAACGAAATCTAAATGTGAATTACGTTAAATTGAGATTTTGATAGAGAAGCTTGTTGTTATGATGAATTTAGCATGAGTTGCGCTGAATTTTTCATGTCTTAATCGAGTTTTAGTTGTTTTCCGAAATTTGATTCTCAGATTCCGAATTAAAACCTTCATAACTTTCTTATTTTAGATCCAAAATAAGTGCTTCCAGTTTTTACTGATTCATAACATTAAGCTATCTTTAGTAAAACTTTCACAAATTTTGGACAAGTAGACAGTTTATTTTAGATTTTTAAAGTTCACCTATTGTTTTATGAAAACTAGTTGTTTCTGCAAAATGTATTATTAATTGGTACTTTTCTCATTTCTTAAGTTGTTTTCTGATTTTAATTCCATGAAAATGGTAGATCTCGGTGTTATCTTTCTAATGTTTTTAGTTTGAATATTTTCTGAGTTTTCTACAATCTTTGGCGTTTATTTTCCTAAACTGTAACATTTTTCCTGATTCTTAACAGGGGGACTACTTTAGGCATTTCAAGCCTATTAAATGTTTTCAATATTTTCTAAACCAAGGTTTTAGGTTGTGAAGATGAACTACTAGTGGTAGTTGATTTCATTATAATTAGGAGCGTAGTTTTGGGTTTTCAACCTCCTTAGTTGATTTAAACCATATTTTACATATGTAAAGGAAATTGTGTTTAATATGTTGAAACCTTTGGTAGAGACGAAAGTCTATTTTATCAAGTGTTTTCTCGATGTGAAACTCAGTGTTAGAAAATGTGACAAAAATGAATTTTTGTCCGTGATCGCCTAAAGACAGTAGTGGCATCTCACTACCGGGCTTGATAGGGTTCACAAAGACACAGAGAACCGTGTATGCCTTAGGTGGACTGGTGCCTGTGTTACTTCTACACGGATTCCCGCCCCAGTGATCTGTGAGTTTGCATGTCATGGTTTCACGGATTATGCCCGACGATCTGTGTGTTGGCATGTCATGGTTCCACGGACTTGGTGTGCGAGTTAGCTTAACAAGGTTCCCTCATCCTTACGAGGGTGGGTGTGTTGTCTTACTATGGTTCCGCGACCTACGTAGGTAAGTGAGTTGGCTTGACATGGTTCCGCGACCTACGCGGGTGAACGAGTTGGCTTGTCAGGGATCCCCACCTTTACGAGGGTGGGTGAGTTAGCTTGCCATGGTTTCTCACCCTTAGGACCAGTTACACGTCTTGTATGTAGATTTCAAAAGAAATGAATTTTCAAAAAGGGGATTCCTACAAAAATGGACTTTGGTTTTCAAAAAGGGTTCTTCCAAAATAGTTTTCGAACTTTAACTTAAAAGACACACAACCTATATATATACCACTATATATTATCACTAAGGTAAGTTTCTGAAAGGTCGAAGACTTTCGACAAGGATGGTGGATCATGCTTATCCGGATGTGGTACACCATCTGAGACCTTTCTAGGAGTTCTTATTTTTTGGGTGGTATGGGACGTCAGGGAGACAAGTGCATCTAGGGAAGTCTGGGAAGTCACGATTATTTCCTGGTAAACCATGTTTGTTGGTGGTGTTGAGTAACTAGTTTAGCTGAGGTTCGCATGCCTGCCCGATGGGTGTTAGACGGGAGGGAAGGTTGTCGGGGAACCTTCTCTAGAGTAGTTGGGGGGCCCTTATCTAGTCAGCAGTCGTTAAATTGTGCGCACTTGATATCTGATCTTGATGTAACTCTGACTGGGGTAACTCGGTCGTGTTCCTTGGCTATGCTAGCAGAAGTGCACTACTATTATTTGTATATGTATATACAGGTTTTCTTTGATATTTCAATCAACTATATGTTATGCATTGCTTTATAAATATTCCTGAATTGTTTATCGGATTAATCATTGCATGTGATGGTATTAGGATTGTTGATCTACCTACTGAGTTTCTCACCCAATTATTCTCGTGGTTTTATAGTTGACATTTGAGGATCGAGTTAGGATCCTTAGTGGCGCTGTGACGTGGTTTACTGGGCGAGGGATTTCTTATTTTGTGGTGGATGTAGGTCTCCCTCTCTTCAGTCACAGTGGATGATTTTCTACCTATATTTCTTTTACCTTTGAGACTTATATTTTATGGCTCGGTTGTGAGCCTTATGTTACTTTTATTTATATAAATGCGACTTTTACTTTATCTTTTTCTCGCTATATATATTTTGACAAGAAACAACAAACATAGTTATATATTATATTACAAATATATCTATGTTAAGTGAAAGATTGAACGCAATAGTTATACTGCAGGTAACAAAAGGTCCAGTTTACAGGGGAGACTCTGCCGGATTCGAGTCTCGTTATAGACTGATGGTAATGTCCCATGTTTTGGATTACGGGGCGTTACACGTATGCTTACAATAATGACCAAAATATCTCTCGCGTGCTACACACGTGACTCACTTAAGGATCCTCCATGACCTCTATCATTTAAGCTTAATCCAATGGCTATGACCTAAAGACCTAATACCAAAATTAACCCCAAACCAAACCACCATCTCCTTTCAAGGCTTGTTAATGGCTGATTGGGATTAGGCATGAGAGAGGAGATAGAGAGATGAAATAGGAGAGAAGCAAAGGACGAGAGCGAATGAAAGGGAGATGGAATGCGGAATGGTCAATGAAAAATATCAAAACCCATTTAACATTTGATTGAGAAAATGATAAATATAGAAGATGGGATCAAATGATTCACATTTCCGCTGGAATTTCCAATCACCGAATGAGACATCAACACCATTATTTCGTCAATTCGATGTACCAAATAACTAAAAAGGTCAAAGAAAGAGGAAGAAAGAGAAAGGAGAGAGAGAGAGAGAAAAAAAAAATGGCTGACTTTCTGATTTAGGAACTTCACATTAGGGTTTTTTGGGATTTAGTGGTAAGTTTTTCATTTGGAGTGCAAAGGGTTAAGTAGGGTTTGTTTTTGTTAATGGAGAAAAGAAGAAAAAGTGGTGGCATGTTTTGGGCATCTTTATGGTGGAGTTAGAGGTAGTCTTTATTTTTCTCTTCCTCCCTTCTTTCTCTCCCTTTTCCCTTAGTCCACTAGCCGAAAAATCATTGGTGATCCATGGACTTCTCGTCGGTGCCGATTACAATGCCATGTCTTCAGAATTTTGTCAAGTCGCATTAATGTTGCTGGTTTAATCGAATTAGGGTTTTATTCGGGTAAATATCCTCATTTTGTGAAGGAAAAATTTAATTTTTTATATCAACAAATTATTGAATCTCTTGCAATTTTAGGTTTCATGAAGTTAGGGCTTGGGTTAAGATGAAAAATCCCCAATTTGTTAAACATTTGGGTTTTTTACAGTCTTAGATTTTTTTCTTCATAATTTTTGGTCATGCAATTGTTGATGTAAAAGAAGAAGAAGATCAGGGTCATTTGCAAATTATTAACCATCTGATTTGAAAGTTGCAAGATGGGCCGTGGGATTTATCTTATAAAGTGTAGTAGGTTAGGAACCTTAAGTAATATACGTGATATGCACATGATGGACATTTTGGTCATTATTGTAAGTGTGCGAGACACACGTACGCCTTTAAACAGCAAAATGACGGAAACTGTGAGTTTGAGGGAGTAAGTTAATTATGGGATCTTTGAGGGGGTAAGTCCAAATAGCGAATTATTTTGGGGGAGGGGGTAAATTAAATTAACCCAAATAAGAAACGAAATTTATACATCAGTTCAAAAATGATGATGACTTTGAGAGATCTTCACATGCATTTTATAGGTGGCAATGGCTGATGGATTGCCAAATTAATGTGGGAGGTTAATTACATGATTATTTTGTTTGCTTGATTAATAATATTTAAATATTTATTGGTGGAGAATTAAATCAGGAATTTGAATTGAGATAATTAATCACGTTAATTAAGGAGATTAATTTAGGCATATTTTTTAAAGAGAGAAACCCAAAACGTTAATTAGCATTACTATAGTATGAGGAGAGAAAACAGATTTAGAAAATAAATAAGATTAGTAAGGAAAGCTAATTAAATTAGAAGTATATAATTACTACCAAAAACGTATGGTAGGAAGTGGCCATTTACATTTCAAAGACCTTTAAGAAAAAAACATATTAATTACCTTGATTATTATACGTTATTTTAGGGAAGGTTTGTTATATACGTTTAAAAAGATTCATGATTTTTAGGATAGTAAATATGTTGACTAAATTTATGGGGTTAATTATATGCTGTTTTTAGAAAACCTTTAGAAATTAATACGGTGACATGGCATATGGCTTATGACATAGCACTCTGAAAGAATAGAGTGCCACATGGATAGTAGAAGTCGCCACGTTAGACGCTTCAGCTATAGTAATATAGTATATATATATATATATATATATATATATATGTAATAGATGTATAGGTTATATGTACAGGTCAGTGCCGACCCCGAGCCAAAGTACCATAAGTGGTATTTTGAGCATCCAGAACTTAGGGGCCACCTTGGCTTAAGTATTTCAAGCTATTTATAAAATAAAAAAAGAGATGATTCAAATTACCACCTAGAAATGATTTAAGGAGTGATTAGTAATTATATTTTTTGTCATGTAAGATCATTTTTTACAAAAATTTGTCAATTTTAAAACTTGTAATCCCATCATCTATTAATTCAATTCAATGGTAAGTGAATAGCTCATCATCGTTGATTTTCAATGGTTTTCAATCACTAAAAGATAGGTTTACAAGTTCTAGAATGCGTTAATTTTCAATGATGATAATCAACATGGTGAATAGAACATTCTCACCCAGTATCATCCATTGGATCAAATTCATGTGGGCTCCACAAGTAATGTATAAGTAACGGTGTACTGGATACGTTATCTATATATAGAGTTAGGATCCGCATTTTCGTAGGAATGATGTCCTTTATCATTTAGATCATCCTTAAAAAATTATATCATTCTAAAATTCCTATATAACCCCATCAAAAGTTAAGTAATTTATAAGGCATTCATTTTTTTTATATACTTTAAGCTAACTTTTTATGCGACTAGAAGTTTATAACTTTGTGATTTTATATGAAAATGATCTACATAATGTGGAGAACATCATCATACCCTTGGATTATCTCCATGTTAGAAGCTCCACAAATAACTTGTAAAAAATTTATATGATTAAGCATAATGCAGATCCTAACTCATTTATATAGCAGGTGGCCTCTAAAAAAATAAAAATAATATAAAAATGTAAAAAAAGTCCCTGTAAAAAAAGTCATTATGATTTTAGTCATTGTTTTATAAATTTAGTCCCTACTTTTATGAATTTTATGTCCAAAAGTAGGGACTAAATTTTTAAAATAAGGACTAAAATCATAATGACTTTTTTTACATGGACTTTTTTTTTCTAAAATCCCAAAATAATATGAGGACCGGCCCTTTAATCCGTCCAGCTGAACAGATTGAGTTGGCACCTAATTTCAACTGCTCGTTGTGTATTTGTGGGATCCACACATATATAATGATTGGCTGAGATTAGGTTCCACCTTAATCTGTTCAGCTGGACAGATTAAATGATCGGTCCTAATAACACCTCTCCTAAAAAAATTGCTAGGACCTCCCTAGCTCCTCAAAATTAGTTGAGGACCTTAAATTATTTACAATATAAATTTTAATAGCATCCCCAATTTGTTACTCACTAAAAGTAGGCAAAAGGAACAAAAAAACCCCTCATGTAAGTGCTCTCATCCACTCATCAACCTCCTCTTTTAATATTCAATCTCTCTTTCAAAAATAAAAATAAATAAACCAAGTTTTAAACATCATTGTAGTAAGAAAAGAACCTGATGATTTTTAGTTATAGTACTTTAATATTTTTTTTGGTGAAACATGAGGCCACATATTTTTTGTTCGCGTGGGGCCTCTAAATTCTCAGGTTCGACCCTAGTACAGGCTCATATGGGGCCCACATGAGGTTGATCTAATAGTTGAGATTTTGTAACAATGTTTTTCTCATAATGTAGATCATCTTCACAAAAAATCAGTCCATTCTAAAACTTCTAGTCCCATCAAAAATTGATCGGAAGTTGATTAAGAAAAATTAACGATTAGAAAAGTCAATTTTTATGGGGTTAGAAATTTTAGAATGGACTAATTTCAAAAATTGATCGGAAGTTGATTAAAAATTATCGTCGGCCACCACTGCCACCATCGCCAGCCGCCTGAAAAGGAAAAAAATTCCAATCCAGGTAAAGCTGATAGAGAGAGGGAAAGGGAGATGGAGAGAGAGAATGAGAGAGAGAGAGAGAGAGGCTAGAAAGAGAGGGCATGCAGAAAGAGGGAGGAGTGAGAGAAAGAGGGGGGAGAGAGACCGTGAAGAAGAAGAAGATAGAAGAGGAAGAAGTGGTTAGAGGTGGATTTCTTGGGGTGTTTTTAAGGGCTAGGGTGTTTTTTAAGGATTGGGGTGGTTTTAAGGGTTACAGTATTTTTAAAGAAAAATATCAACCCATTTTTAGATAAACATCTCCTAAGTAAAACTATATCTATCCCCCAACTAACTTAAACAATCTAGGTCCATCCCCTCCCCCCCTCCAATTATTTTGAGGAACGCCTTTAACAACACCTGATATATATAGGGGAGATATATTACATCACTTATTTTTGTAGGACTCGCATAGAGATGATCTAAGGGCTTAATTTTTATGAGGGTGTCTGCATCATTGTGTATATCATCATATTTAAGAATTAACCCATTCTAGAAATTCTAATCACATTGAATCAACTCATAAAAAATAAAAAAATTTGGACATCTTTCTTAACTATTGATTTTCGATGGACTTTTAATAAGGTTAGAAGTTTTAAAATTGGCTAATTCTCGAAAAATCAACGGTTAAGAAAGGTGCCTAAATTTTGTAAATTTTTACGAGATTGATTTGATGGGGTTAGAATTTCTAGAATTGATTGATTATTTAATATGATGATATACACGGTGATAAGGACACCATCACCAAAATTTAGCCCGTAGATCATCTTCATATGGGTCCTACAAAAATAATTGGTGCAATAAGGCATAGTGCAATATCCCTGCCCATATATATAATCATATTTTGGTGAGGATGTCCTCATCATGTGTATATCATCATATTAAAAAATCAGTCCATTCTAGAAATTCTATCCCCATCAAATCATCTCGTACAAAATAAAAAAATGTAGGCATCTTTCTTAACCGTTGATTTTTCGATGGACTTTTAATAAAGTCAAGTTTTAGAATGGGCTAATTCTCAGATATGAAGATCTACATAGTGAGTAAAATATCCTCACCGAAAATTAGTTCTAAGATCATCTTCATATGAGCACCACTTAGTCCCAAAAAATAATAAGTGGTGCAATAGTGGCGTAATAAGGCATAGGGCAATATTCATCCTCATATATATCACTTATTGGCATTACTCATCCGCATGTGGGTCCACTTATGCCACTTAACTTAATATCATGCATTTAGAAATAGAAAAATTCACTTATGGAACAACTAATTTAATTTATGCATGCATGCATGGTTTATTGGCAAACTTATTCATTCCACCCCACAATACTACACACATGGGCTCACACCCCCATACAAATTATTGGGTCTATAGGCCCATTTATGGGTCCAACCCAGTATGAAAAAGGTCACGGGTGTTACAGTTTCCTAAAAAAAAAGAACGGTATCACCTATTTTGTTGGTTTAAAATAATAAAATATCTTTTTTTTTATCAGAAAAATAATAAAATATCTGATTTCAAATTTTTTTTTTCGTTTAATAACTAATAATCAACAATATAAAACTATTTTTATTAAACAAAAACGACATTACGATATCCAAATATTAAATATAAATTGGCAAGGTACCGCTGAAAGGAATTTTTGATGAAAATGTGTTGGAAATACAAATCGATAGTTGGGTGCCAATTTAGGTCCCCAGGAATTTTCAAATACCACTTTTACATTTATGATTTCTGATCATTTTGAAATCTATCCCAGCAAATTAAATTATATCCAGCTTTAGGTTCACACATGATTTGTAGCAGATCATGAGGCAAATAACTATACTAGTTGAAAATTCCTTACTGCAAAACTAAAGCACAAAAGTCAATTTCATATAGAGTGAGGTTATATAGCACCTTATATAACCTCTATGTGTGGGGTTCACATACAATGCATTCAGAGGCTGATTTTTAGAAAAAATGTTTTTCTCATTATGTATATCATTATATTAAAAAAATCAGCTCGTTCTAAAACTTCTAATCCCCTCAAATTAGCCCTTAAAAAATTGGGAAGTTTTAAACTTTTATTTTGACTGTTGATTTATAGGAGCAGATTTATGAGGTTAGAAGTCTTAGAACCGACTGATTTCTAGTGTGTATGTTCTCCTTATCATGTAGATCATCATCTCTAAAATTTAACCTTTTGATGCATTTCATATGGACCCTACAAGATGGAGGAGTTATTATTGAGCTATTTAAGGGGGTAACTTCACTCTTTCATACAGTTCGTAAACTGAAGTGCGAAATGTCCTTCCTTGTCTAAAGATGGGTCCAAACTGAAAATACCACTTATTTTTCACGTGCTTTTTTTTGAACAAACCAAACAAAACTACTTAGATAAAACTTGTGAACCTGCAAGTAAAGCTACTGATGAGAATAGTCCAGCATGGGATATAAGAACCTAGCAAACTTAATATATAATGATCATGGGTCACACCACTCATTGCCAATTGGTTTTAAGTTGGATGCTCACAAAGTTAATATGGTATCAGAGTGTAGTCCCACACGTGATAGGTCCAACGGCCACACATGCTCTACGTTACCAGAAAAAAAGAGTTCCACGTGTTAGGCTTAAAATGTTAGGCTCAAAAGAACGCAACACGTGAGGGGGCTTGTTGAGAATAGTCTCACTTGAGATATGAGAGCCTGGCCTCTTTGTCTAAACATCTGATTGAGAGTCTCCTAGTCCCTTGGCACGTCATGGCGTGGATCTGTTCTGAATAAACCCCACCCCCTCTTCAACCACCACCATTTGTAGGGGACTTAAATTGGCACCCAACTGTAGATTTTGAATTCTAACATATTTTCATAGAAAATTCTCTTTGGTGGTACCATGGTGATTTAGGTTTAATATTTTGACGTCGTGATGCTGTCTTAGTCTAGAAAAAATAGACTTACAGTGCCGATTATTAATTAACGAACGAAAAAAAAAAATTGTTTCGAAATCTAATTTTTTGTTTCAAATTAACAAAATAGGTCTCCTTTTGGTATTTTGATGTTGTTTTTCTTCTTTTTTTATTTAAGAAAATGGTGATGGAAGCCGAAAAATTCAGATCTAACTGGCCTTCTTCCCACTCTTCTCTTTCAAATTTCTAACATGGTGGTAAAGATGGTGGCCGTCGTGAAGTAGTGGTTGTAGAAGTGGTGGTGGTGATGGTAATGGTGGCGACGATGAGGTGGTGGCCTGTGGTGAGATTATGGTGGTTTGTAACGCTCAAACCATTTTGACTAAGAGGGTGGTGCCAATAAAATTGGGGACTGCCATAAATAACCATCGCAATTTTAGGTGGTGCCTCTAGCCGGAGCCTGCCAATAAGATTATGAGAGTTGCCTATAAAATCTCCCCCTTTCAGTGGGTTGGCTTATAGCAATTAAGCTTACACTCTCTTGGGCTTGATTAGCAACATTTGGACCATGGGTCAGGATTGAACCTAGACAATTAATCCAGCCTACTTGTCCACATGGTTTTGAAACTCCGCATAGGAAGTATTCTGTTTGACGTGCAATGAAGCTCAGTCGGAAGAGAAGGGGTCAAACATCCGTCCCGTTCAAGAATTCTCAATTTGCTCCCCATTACATAGAGGATGATGCTATAAGACCATCCACAACCGTGTGTAAGGTAAAATAGAATTTTATCCACTACTTTTTTACTCTACAAGAGCGACATCCACAACGATCCTCTTTAAAAAAAATTTTTGAGAAATTAATAAAAAAAGGCTTTGCGGGACACAACAGCCATTTTTAATTTTTTTTCTAAATATACCAGGCATGGTATAAAAACCACTAGGCGTGGTTTAGGATTTAGGGTTTAGAAAATATATTTTTTTTAAAGGTTTTTTTTAAAAAAAAATGGATCAAATGCCCCAACTAAATCTCAATCGCATCGGGCCTACACGAAGAGGATCTAAAGGCTGATTTTTTTTTTGTGAAAATGATCTCCTCACCGTATACTTCATCATACCTGAAAATCATCCAATTTTAAAATTTTTAACCTCATTAAAAGTTAGTTACAAATTTATACTAAAATTAAAGCTTAAAATAAGATAAATTTTTTTAAGATTTTGATGAGATGATTTGAGGGGGTTAGAAGTTTTAGAATGTGTTAATTTTTATATATGATGATCTACACGATGAGGAGATCATTGTCACAAAAAAAATTAGCCCTTAGATCATCCTCCTCTATGTAGTAGAAATAAAATGGAAAGCCTGGATGATTTTTAAATGTGATGGGTAGGATAAATGAAAAAAATGGATTTTTAAAAAAAAAATTAGCCAGGCGTGGAGGGAGGATCATGCCCGGCAGCCTCCACGCCCCATGCCCGGCATGGGGCGTGGGGGCTACCTCCACGCCCCATGCATTTAAAAAAAAAGCGAGATGTGGTCTTACTTCTACGCCCAGTGTTGGATGCCCTCCTTCCTCTATGCCTGATGGCGAACATGGTGACAGTTCTACGCCCCGTAAAACCATCTCCAGATTCGTCTGGAGAAAGCCAAATTTGGCATATGCCCCAGTCTTGTAGGCTAAAAAAAGAATTTTACCTTACCCACTATGCAATTGGGGTAAGGTAAAATCCAATTTTTTGATACCACTGTGGATGCTCTAAGAGCCAATTTGTCAGTGAAAAAGATATCCTTACCATGTAGATCACCATATCCAAAAATCGTTGAGCTCTAAAACTTCTAACCCCCAAAAATCTTTTACGTTTTAAAATATTCTCATGCCCATGTAGATCACCCGATCCAAAAATTATTGAGTTCTAAAACTTATAGCCTCAAATCATCACATCAAAATTTAAAAATTTTGAGTTTTTTTAAAATTAAATTTTAGTACAATTTTACAACCAATCCATATAATAAAGGAGGACGGGTTGATGTCAGGGGCACAAAAAGACGGTCGTGATTTTATCATCTGCGCACTGTTGTCAATCGATGATCGATCCGACGGCTGCGACTTATTCAACCCAATCACTTTTATAAATGACCAAAATAACCTTAAGTTCTTTTAAAAAAGATAAGTTTATCCTTGGCCCTTTAAGGTTTTTGAGACAAGTTTGTCCTTTACCTTTAAGAAATACTGGACATGTCCCGTGGGCGTAGTAAATGACCAAAATAATCTTATACTCTTTTACGAAATGCCGAATGTGTCTCGTGGCCATAGTTACTTATTTATACCTGATTTACACTTAACGGTAGAGTCGCGTGGAGCGGATCCAAAGGCGTATTTATAGGTGCGCGCGAAGCGCGCATAGGGGCAATGCGCATAGCGCATCTGGAATTTTAAAATTAGTTGGTTTTCGGATATAATGAAGTAAATGGTGAGAAAATTATGCTCACAAGAAAATGCTGCCACATCATGCGGGAATTGCGGAAATGGACAACTTGGATGGAGTGCTATTTTGTGCATCTACTTTACATGAGGGCGCACATCACCAATAACTATCCAACCCTTTATTGTTTTGCAGTTAAATATAAGTGGAGTTGTAGAGTTCACTACATAGCAATAAATGGAAGGATGATGACGGTGATGGGCACTCACATGTAATGTGACTGCATAGCAATAAATGATGGAAGAGTAGCATTATTGTTCTGACGAAGACGCGTAAAAGGATTCCCAATTTGAACGGAAATTAAAAATGTCCACTAGAGGGGTTCAAACTTATATATAGGTTTCTTAAACACTCCAACGGTACTCTAACCCATGCATGATTAGCATTTTAATTAGAACAAGTTGTTGATTAATTATAGTGAGAAAACTCTCTACTTGTTGTTGACTGAGATCCTTCTTTTTCTAGCTGTCCATCTAATATTAATATTAATTATTATTCGATCAAAAAAATCTAACATTATTATTATATCTTTTTTTAAAAGTATAATTTATAGGCATCGAACTAAAGCCAGCTATTTCTTTTTTAAGCTAGGAATGATCTTGTGCTCCCGAGCATAGAGTTACAATTAATCTCGATTCCATATTATATTTATGACTGGCTCGCGTTGAGATAATTTAAGGGTTAAAGTTTGGCGTGGCTAGTCTCTCAAATATGAAGGTTATCTTAACAAAAAAAGAAAAAAAAGAAAATGATGATTTAATAAGTCATGCATGGAAAAAAAAAAGTAATGGGAATGATAGCCTTTTATTTTGAGTGGTGATTTTCCCCATCCTCACTTATACTTGGGGATATCCTAGGATTTTATTTGTTTGTCAAATTTTGATTTGACCAAAATTTAAAAAGATTTGTTCTTTGGGGTACCCTCCCTATTTATAATATAATAATATGGAGAACTATTTTACCCCCACCCACAAAACCAAAATACACACATATTCATCTTCATTTTTATCTTCCCCACCACCACAACCATCACCACCATGCCACCACAATTACCGCCACCGCAACGCTAAAAAGAAAGAACAAAGAGAAAAGAGCGACGAGATCAAGTGAAAGAAAGTACATAGATCAAGAGAAAGAGAGTGAAAAAAGATCGAGAGTCACCTAAAAAACTTTCAGATCTGAAAAATAAAGTTTGAGACTACAAATTTCGAGTCCAAAACTTTAGATTTGGACTCTAAATTTTCGTTCCAAAAATATTGAGACGGACTTAAAGGCCCATTTTTCATCTTCATCTGTAGATTATAAAGATCTGAAAAAAAAAGAAAAAAAGAGAGAGAAAGAGATCGACTGAGAGAGAAAGCTAGGGAGATAAGAAGAGATCAAATAAGAGAGACAAAGAGTTCAGATTTGATCTTTCTCTAATTCTCTCCCTCGCCGATCTCTTATCATCTCTATATCTCTCTTTCTTTTTTCC
Organism: Macleaya cordata; assembly: GCA_002174775.1. NCBI lineage: Eukaryota > Viridiplantae > Streptophyta > Magnoliopsida > Ranunculales > Papaveraceae > Macleaya > Macleaya cordata. Next base: position 54,098 of record MVGT01004312.1, read on the forward strand.
TTCTCTTCCTATCGGTGGTAGCGAGATTTGGGAGGCCGAATGTGGTGGTGGATGCAGCGGTGGCCATGGCTGTGAAAGAAGAGGATCGATTTTTTTTTAATGTTTAATAAAAATAATTTTTTATTGAAAAGACGTTAGGATATCTCTTAGTTCATTGAAAGGATGCCCCTAAGTGCATTTTGACAAAATAGGGATATCCCCTAATCTAGGATATCCCCAAGTGTTAGTGGGGATGGGGGGATATCTCACTACTCTTTTTTTTGTACGCTAAGGCCATGACGCAAGTTAGCATATGCAAAAAGACGAAAAACCCCCTCCACTAATTTTTCTTTTGACATGTGGCGGAGAGAGAAAATTTTTATTTTTAACGTTAAAATGGCTATAAGATTTAAAATATAAATCGAATTTGAGAAAAATTATATCTTTGTAAAGTATTTTAATTTCAAGATCTTCCAAAAAAGATCAATCACGAATATAGAATTCGAAAAAAAAACAAACAAACACGAAGCGAATGCAAACCCAAATCTACATATAATTTTTAATATGCAAATTATAATTTGCATACAATAGTTAAGTTTGCATATATGAGTTCTTACATTTGAATTTGCTTACCTTGAACTTCAATACTTTGTTGAACATCAAAATAAGCAAATATATAATGTATATAGGCTAAAAAAAGTGCAAAAACTTAAAATTTTTAAAAAAATATATGCAAATTATGACTTGCATATTCACTAGGTTTCTAATTATGCAATTTAAGTTCAACAATACAACATTGAACATCTAAACATGCAGATTTACAATGCATATAGGCTAAAAAAAAAGTGTAGAAACTTTAAATTTCGATTCCATATTAAACTAGGAATGATCTCACATATTAAAAAATCAGCTCGTTCTAAAACTTCTAACCCCCTTAAATTAGCTCTTAAAAAATTTACAAGTTTTAAACTTTTATTTTGGTCGTTGATTTGTAGATTTGAGGTTAGAAGTTTTAGAACGGGTTAATTTTAGGGGTTACGATGAAAGCCCTTTCCAAATATGCAAAATTTGTCAAAGTCTGATTTTTAGTTTAAGAGATGCAATATTTTAAAATTTTAAAACTAAAAAGATAACTAAGTTTCTCTCCTTCAACTATGCACCTTTAAAATAATAGAAAAAAATTAAATAAGGGCATAATTGGAACTAAAAATGCCCAAAAAAGGAGTAAACAACTATTTTGTAATTTAAGTTTATGAAATAGTAAAAGAAAACGCTTAAAAATGAGATTTTAGATATATTGAAATTTTTGTAGAGTTTTGGTATTTGGCAGCCTAATTATTGAGGTTTTGAGCAAAATTATATTTTTTTTAGGGAAAATGATTTTTGGATAAACCAAAAACTAGAAATGGTGCTAGAATCTGACGTGGCAGATGGGACCTTCCCCTCCTAAAAGTGTTTTGAGGCTTTTTCCAACCGAAATGGCATGTGGGACCGACTATGCCAGCTATGCTTTTAGCATCAATTCTGACATATGGTCTGTCCAAATAGCATTACTATTTTTTAGCCGGGGGATATATATATATGAGTCCGGATCCATGTACATCGTTATTCTTTCATTAGTTGTGAGGCCCACATGGTGAGGAACCAAGGGCTAAAGTTTGGTGAGAATGATCTACAAGATATGTAGAACATCTCTACTAAAAATCATATCATTCTAAAATTTCTAGACTCATCAAAAATTGATTGGAAGTTGATTAAAAATTAAGGGTGAACAATGAACGAAGAGAAAAAGAGTCAATTTTTAATAGGGCTATCAGTTTTAGAATGAGGTGATTTGGTAAGGATGATCGATAAGGTGAAGAGAACCTTTTAAAAAAATATTAGCCCTTAGATCAATCTCATTTGGGCCCTACATGTCATTGTACATATAAAATGTACAAATAAAGCTGTATGCCAATCCGTTTATATATGAGTGAGGTTACATAGTCCCTCTTATATAGCCCAATAATAACCCTCCACCTTGTAGGACCCACATAAAATGCATCATAAATCAGCTCCTATAAATCAATGGTGAAAATATAAGTGAAAAACTTACCAATTTTTTAAGGGCTAATTTGAGGGAGTTATAAATTTTAGAACGAATTAATTTTTTTAATATGATATTATACATAGTGAGGAGAACGTTATCTCCAAAAATCAGCCCTTGGATGGATTGTATGTGAGTCAGACAGGGAGAGGTGCTATATATATATATATATATCACTTATTGGCATTACTTGTCTCCGCCAAAAAAAAAAAAAAAAAAGTGATATCAGTTTGAGAAACCAAATTAAAGACCGATCAGAAAGAGAGAATGGCTGAGGCTGTTGTTACATTTTTTCTAGAGAAATTAAGCACTCTGATAACTGAAGAAGCAAATCTACTCCTTGGAGTAGATGAGCAAGTAAGGCTGCTTCAGAACGACCTCGAATGGATGCGTCTGCTGATAAAGAACCAAGATGCAGAGCGTAGAGCTGATCCAGAGGTGAAGCTTTTGGTGAGGCAAATACGTGACATAACCTTCAAGGCTGAGGATGTCATCGATGATTTCATCCTCAAGATACACCAGCGTGGACAGCAAAGAATCGATTTGGATCGGTTCACTAGATCCATCACAAGTTGCATCCGTTGCACCCGCCAATTACCAATTTTGCATGAGCTTGGAAATGAAATCAAGGCGATCAACTTGATGTCCAAGAATGTATCAGAAAACAAATCTAGATATTGCATCAAAGGTGAATCTTCTAATTCTTCAAATGGCATCTCGTCCTTGCCAAAGGTAAAGAGAGCTCCTATTGCAGGGGAATGGGATGTGGTGGGGATTGAAGATAGCATGAAACAAGTAAAATCACTTCTGGTAGGATCAGGAGGTGATGATGATAGGCGAAGACGGATCGTTGTTTCGATCACCGGTATGGGTGGTTTAGGTAAGACTACTCTGGCTAAGAAAGTTTATAACAGTATTGACGTTAGAAGACATTTTGATTGCTTTGCTTGGGTTTCTGTATCTCGAGAATATAGATTGACAGAGCTCCTGCAAGGCATTATAAAATGTGTTACAACACAGTACTCTAGGGATGATTTAGAGAAACTAGACGAGGAGGAGTTGAGGAAGATGCTTCATGAGTACTTGCAGGGTGAGAAAAAGTACTTGATAGTGTTAGATGATATATGGGATACCCAAGCTTGGGACGGCTTAAGCACTGCTTTCCCAGATGAAAAGAATGGAAGCAGAATACTCCTTACAACTCGCAACACAAATGTAGCCGCATTTGCTGATTCCTCATCCAACAACATCCACGAATTGCGTTTTCTTGACTTAACGGAGAGTTGGGAGCTCTTTATGAAAAAAATCTTCCCACTAGGAGGAGGAAGAGGAAATAGTACTACTCAAGAATCCAGGTGCCCTCCAGATTTGAAGGACTTGGGGAAAGAGATGGTAGACAAGTGTCGTGGGTTACCTCTTGCGATTGTTGTGTTGGGAGGCCTCCTATTGAGTAAAGACAGGACACATATCGCTTGGTCTAAAGTAAATGCTAGTGTAAGTTGGCAGCTAACTGATCATGGTGCTAGTTCCCACTACTCATGCTCTGAAATTTTAGCCTTGAGTTACTACGACTTGCCTTATTACTTGAAGCCATGCTTTATGTATATGGGTCTTTTTCCCGAAGATCATGAAATCCCCGCATTCAAGTTGTTCCAATACTGGATTGCAGAGGGATTTGTACGAAGGAGAGGAGAAGAAACAATGGAAGACGTCGCAGAGGATTACTTGGAGGAACTAATCCATAGAAGCATGATTCAGGTGGGGAGTTGGAGATTTGATGGGAGGGTAAAAACGTGTCGCATCCACGATCTACTTCGTGATATCTCCATTAAAGAATCTAAAGAAGATCAATTTTTCCAAGTCTATGGAATCATTGATGATGACTTTTCAAATTCATCAAACAATGTTCGCCGACTCACTATTCATGGTGATCGTGATGGTTCCAATAAGGGGGAGCAGTACTTTTCTCAATTTCGTTACACTCGCAACATCCGTTCTTTGATGTGTTTTGGGGTAAGCGTTGAAGGTAAGCAATTCTGGACATCTTTATGTGGAGGTTTCAAATTGCTAAGGGTGTTGGAATTAGAGATTCGTAGCAGTAGTACTACCCTTACCTTACCACAGGAAATAGGAGACCTCGTACATCTAAAGTACTTTGGCTTAAGTAACTATGACGAAAAAACAATTCCGAATTCCATCAGTAAACTTGTCAATCTACAAACTCTAAACCTCACACGCGGTTTTATGATCGAATACATATCCAATCAAATTTGGAGCTTGTGCCAACTAAGACATTTATATGTTTCACATATTGCATCCATGTCATCAAAATGGGATAGGCGTTGGAATATCAGGTCATCCGCTTGTCATTTGGGGATTGATAACCTAACAAATCTCCAAACATTATCCATCAGCTCTGGTGATTGGATAAATGATGGTAGGTTAGGCAAATTGAGTATGCTCAAAAAGTTAGTGATACAGGGAGACACCTTTTCGCATAAGAATGAATTTTTCGATTCCATCGCCAAATTGTCTGGCCTTCGAAAATTGGACATAAGCACCAATGAAAAATTCCCATCATCATTCCAAGTTTCACGCAATAGTTTTCTCACCAAGTTGAGATTAAGTGGTGGGTTATCCTCGGATTTTTTATTCCCACAAAATCTCATCAAGCTAACTTTGTCTCGCTCGTGTATGGAGACAGAACTAATGGTGCAGGTTCTAGAAAAACTGCCACACTTGAAAATTCTAGTGTTAGATTGTAATGCATGTATTGGGGAGAAGATGCTTTTGTTACAAGGGCAATTCCTCCGACTTCAAGTCTTGCAACTTGCTGCTCTGGATGCATTACAGGAGTTGATAGTGGAGGAAGGAGCATTGATTAGCCTTACTCGTTTGGTAATTGATGAATGTGAAGAAATGGAGATGCTTCCTGACGGATTGCGACTGCTGACTACACTTCAAATATTAGAAGTAAATAATATGCCTGAGGAATTCAATGCCAGATTAGCAGAGAATGTTGGTGAGGATTGGAATAAGATCAAACACATACCCTCTGTGATCATGGACCTGTATTTATCTAATTGATCATATGATGATACTTCCCTAATTAAGTACTCTACAACAAAAATTAAGGTATATGCTACATACACTCTTTTTTCTTTTCCATACTCAAACAACATACCACTTTTGAACCCTTTTGATTATTCCTTCCCTGCAATATTTTACAACTTTGTTTATAAATTCTTTTTAGATTAATAAAATTTTCATGAGATTTCCCTTGCTATACTTATTATTATTATTATTATTATTATTATTATTAGTTTTAGTTTTGTTGAGAAACTTGTTAGAAAAGGAGATTTGGGGAAGTGTTTTAGAAAGATTCAAATTCTCTTTGATGCACAATGTTCTCCCAATTGAATACAAAATCTTCGAACTTGAGTCCTCTCAGTACCTTGGAAGGAGAGGACCAGTAAAGGAGCAGATCGTTGATTTCCAAAATCAGTTTTGCCTTATCTTTTTTCCTTTCCTTTGAAAGTCCTCTCGTTACGTTCATTCCAAATTGTCCAACACAAGGCAAAGGGTAGCAAACGCCACAAGTGATTCCCCACAACAGTGAAGCAAGTCTTCTCTTTTTCTGCAAAAAATTCTCTTCACATCAGCCAAGAGACCCACTGGACACCAAATCCGAGCAAAAACAGATCCCAAATATCCTTCAAAAAGGGGCAATGAAGAAGCAAATGATTAATGGACTCTCCATCTTTCTTTCACAAACAACAACGATTCACCCGATCATTCCTCTGTGTGCCATGTTATTTGTGTAAGAATGAAATTATGGTGGATCTTCTAAATGAAGAAAGCAATCTTTGTAGGCACCTTTGGCTCCCATACATCCTTATATGGAAAATTCATATCCCCACTTTGATGGAGTTCTATGTATATATATGGAATGTATTTATATATTATCATTTTTTTGTTGAAACAATCCAGTGGGATGAAAGATTATAAAAGAGTATCTCAGGAAAAGCTTCTGTACATGATCATTCTTCATGTACTCCTTCAATAGGATTCATGTTTCAGAACCTTTTATTCTACTACTTTGTGGAGGAGTATTGACAATTTTCTTTGTTGTTTTTTCTTTTAAATTTTTATGAAGGTTTTACTTGTCATCAAATTCAAATAGCTAATTTTTATTTCTTTCTCATTTGTTAATATTTAAGCTGTTCTCTGATATTTCTTCCATGACTGATCTACTTGCTAGCTGGTTTTTAATGGACGAAGAGGTTTTCGGTTTTGGTGTGTGTATCTTATGGTGCTATTGGAAAGCAAGGAACAAGAATGTCTTTTAAAATGCTGAAGTGAGTTAGTTCACTGGATTCACTACTTTCTTGAGATCCACATGCTCTGTTTTTCGGTTGAAGGTGATTCCCCCTGTGCTGTTACATGATCAATGATACTACTACATATTTTCCTTTGGTTGTTGACTCTTTGGTTTGTAATTAATGCTCGGCTCCTTGCTCTCAACTCTCAAGTGTACTATTAGTCGTGTAAGACTATAAGCTTTATTCCTTGTGATTGTAATAAGGTTGCCCATGAGTTGTCACGTTTTGCTTTTTCTAGTAATGTCCACTGATAGGTGGATTCAGTGTTCACCAATAAGTTGTATTATTGTTAGGCGGGGCTCGGGTTGCTGGCCATATCTCATATCAACTTTTCAGTTTTTGCATTGCTATCTTTTGTCGAAGCTTGTATAGTTACGTCTTTCCTTGGCATCTTGTTTTCACTTAATCATTCCTGGATTCGAGGAAAAAGACTCACTCAGTGATTCTAGAAACCAAAATGGGTCGTGATCCAAATCCCAAATTTAAGCTATGTTCTATCTTTGGTTTTTGTGTTTAACGAAATGTTAATACTCTGTCTTGAAGATTTGAGTGAGATCTGTCCAATTCTTCCTTGGTTACTTGATGGTGTGTAGACTTTGAGTACCTTTTGGTTTTACTCCATGACCATGACTTTCCAGTATGTTTCTAAGTCATTCTTTCTTGTTTCTTCAGATTGAACTTATGAATGAGGTTGAGAATGAGGAGCTCATATTTTCCCTTGAAACTATCGTGGACAAGTTTGGTGAAGAGATGGCACCTTAATTATGCCAGAATCTGGTAAGTTCATAGTGTTTGTATATGCTAGGTTTACTATGTTCTTATTATCGTAGATTATTTTATTCAGGCAACTCACTACAGAGCTGAATTTGTTTAGGTGATACAAAAAAACTTTACTGGCCGAACTGAAACGGACTATCAATACAACTTTATACAAAAGGATATCTGTGTTGTATCTGTATTTTAAATGCTCATGGATTGGAGTCCAACAAAACCTTCTATTCTATTCATAGTTTTTTCTTTCTCTTTAAGACAAATTGCTTCTTCTTCTTTTTTTTCTGCATTGCAAATGCTATTGTTGTATGTGAATGGCTTTCCAATTCTTGTAGTCCCTTTTACAATCCTTAGCTCTTCTGAAGTTTAAACCAAGTCTGCCATTCTTTTTTATTTTCAATTGTTAGGTTTATCGATCTCCATATCCATGTTAGGTTGGTGAACATTTTCTTTCTCTTTTTGAAGGTAAATTTATTATTAATAAGAATAGTTGAAACTCAGAAAGGAGCTAAATGTTCCCATTGATGATATTTGCCAAACTAGACCGAACCTACCTTATGCGTTTACTCTTACACTCTTTACATGTAGATAACCAATAATACGTAAACGCATTTATAAAATGAACAATGGACCGCGATTCAACTTCTGTGAGCTTTTGCTTTCCTGTTACCCAGACCACTACAATGGGAGTTTTAGAATGGTTCTTTTGTATTCGCTAATAACTGCTTTTTATGTGTACTGGTCACCGTGGTGCTGATCAATGTTATGTATATGGTGTATCTGTTTCCTATGTTCCATATTACTCTATGGAAGAACAGAGTTGTTTACTTGATGATGTAGGATACTCGTATTCTGACTCCATATAAGTGGTAAAAGTTCTCTTCATGATCAGTATATGCAGTTGTCTTATGCCATAGTTTCTAATCACACTTCCAAGTATGTTCTGTGGACTATTGATCACCATTGGAAACATTATATTATGCATTTAATTGCTGAAAGTACCTTTTGCTCCTATTTGCGCTCATTTAATGCCCTTTCATATCTTTTC
>MVGT01000190.1:1012-30284 GCA_002174775.1 Macleaya cordata
TCCTCTCTCAGCTCCTCCTCCTCTCTCTTATTTCTTCTCCCTTCTTTATTTTCTTTATCTCTTTCTTATTTTCTTTCTTACAACAACATACTAACTAATATATCTATACATATCTATATATATATAATCAATTCAGATTTTTTTTTTGTTGTTTAAACAAAAATACACCATTTCCACTAATGCCCTTGGCATAGGTACAACCCCTTATTATATCTTTTTTTTTTTTAAACAACATACTACTAATGTTATTATTGCTTATAATAACCATCTTCTTCTTGTTATATATCAAATGTTCCTAACACTAAGATTTCTAAACCTTGTTAATACTAGAAATGTTATTATTTCTACTAGTAAGAAATTTCTTTTGTTTTTTTTGTTAGTGGGGTCCCACATCGAACATCAGTGCGAACACCTACCGGAGCCACTCCCTTTTCACGGGTATATGGAATGGAGGCCGTATTCCCGGTTGAGGTGGAGATTCCGTCCTTAAGTTTATTGAAAGAAGGGACTATACCGGAGGATGAATGAATCCAAGTAAGAGTGGAAGAATTAAACTTCACCTATGAGCGAAGAATAAAAGCTACATGTCAATCACAAGCCTACCAACAGAGAATAACTCGAAGCTTCAACAAAAAGGTTCGCTAAAGACAATTTCAAGCAGGCGACATGGTACTCAAAGAAATTAGGCCAGTCTTACACTCTAATGTCAAAGGAAAATTCAAGCCGAACTGGGAAGGCCATACTTCATCAAAGAGGTACTCCCCGAAAAAGCAATGTGGCTCATGGATATGGATAGAAACCATTTAAAAAGGATCACAAACGTCAATCAACTCAAGATTTACTATGCATAAAGATAACACTCAAAGGCTAGGGGCATCCTGTTTCTGAAAAATGTCACAAAGGTAAGAACACCGTCTCACAAAAACCAAGTTTGAGCTTTTGTTAATTTTTTTTTCCTTTCTTTTTTTTTTATGAAAAAAATCTCCCGTAAAACTTATCCAAAATCAGAGAAACCGGGGCGGGATTTAGTATGAAGTTTTATTTGCTTTTAAAAAAATGGCCAATGATGAAAGTTCTAGGATATCTAGAGTGTGCCTTGCACTGCTCAAAGTTAAATATCTGAGGCATTGTTTTCAAAAAAACTTTACAAGTTTTCAAAAAGAAAAACCAGCATCTTTTAGTTTAAAAAAAAAAACAAACAAAAAAAGTCTCCATTCCTTTGACCCACGTGGGTGTTTTAGAAAAAAGGGGGAAGCGTCGAATTAATCCCCCATTAAGGTTTGAACCAGCTGGGTACTGTCAACCCATTTTGTATATTCCTTCTTAAAATCTTCTTAAATCACTTCAAGTTCATTGATTGCATGCATATTTGTGATAAAAAAAAAGAGGGAAAGCAAGATCTTCATTTATTCAGAGACATCATTACAACAACAACAAAAAGTGAGGTTTATAATAACAAGCAAAATCCAAATGAGCTCTCCCTTAAAACGGCGATCCACTGTACCGCCGATGGCCGGCCTAAAAACATCATCGATGGCTGGAAATTTTCAAAGATCCCATATTTGCTATACCAAAAGCAAGATCACAAGATTTATCAATGCGTGAATCAAAACCAAGTAGAGAAACAAGAACAAACTGAAATCCATTCAAAGACTCGAGAAAAATCGGCAACTGATTTCGGTAGATCGCAGTAAATCGAAGGTTAAGCTACACTTTCAAATGAATCAGAGCTTGGAAAAGCAAGAAATAGATGAAGCACTAACAACGGCATCAGGCAAAAAGGGGGAGATTTTTCGGCGAATGGGCTGGCACTTATCAAAAAAAAAAAGAGAAAGAGAAGAATGAGAAGAAAGAAAAGAGAAGGAGAAGAAGAGGAAAAGGGTTAGAGGGCTTGTTTGCCTTTAAAAGAGAAAAAATTTTCTTTTAAAGGCAAAACGGCCAAAAAAGGGCGTGCCTCCCCAAAAACCCTAAAAACGAAAAGGGTTCCAAGTAGGAGTAAGGATGGTGATATTAATGAGGAAAAACTTCCTCAACAAACGTGAAGCTCAGAATACAAGACTAGTACACCAAAAGGTCATCAAAGTCCACCTAAAATCCAAGGAAATCCAACCAAGGTGTCATTTAGATGTTGGTTCAAGGAGAAAATCTCTAAGAACCCTGCCAAAAAACGACCACCAAAATTTGGGTGTCGTTACTTTGGCATATAGCCTACAAAGTAGACCTCTGCCAAAGAGGGGCATCTGTAGACACCCGAATTTTGCCCCCTACATGGACACCTCAAAAATGTGTTCAAAATTGAACCCAAACTCATTTCAAACCCATCCAAGATGAGCCTAAAATCAACCCAAAATAGGCCTGAAATCGGCCCAGAACCCAACTCAAAAGTCCAGCCCAAAAACATGCCATAAGTGGCCCAAAATGTGGGAGGCAACACAAGCCCAATCAGGCCCAACATCAGGCCCAAAAATGGACTAAAAAGGGCCACTATAGTCTAACATATAGTTTAAACTATTCCAAGCCAATTCCCAAATAAAAACCTCTTTCTTTCCACCCCATTTACTAATCCTACCACCATTTACATTAATAAAGCCCACCTACTAATCTACTTCCACTTAATAGACATAATCATCATTTTTATTTCCATACCCCATTTTGTTTATTAAATCCCAACCCCTTTTACAGTACAAGACTACCTCCTTACTAGTCTTGGTGAAAGGCTATAAATAAGGCCTTCTATCCCTCATTTCAAAAACACACTTAGAATTTGGAGAGCCTAAACACTTAGAATTGGAGAGAAGTTTAGACATGAATGTTAGAATTTTATATATAAGATTATCAATTCAGCACTTGTAAATTACACTAGTCTCTTTATATTTTCTAAGCTCTCCAATCCATTCTCAACAATAAGGCAAAGCTTTACCCAATTTTAGCCACAACACTCTTATAAAATTTAAGAGTGGTGTGTCTTTCTTTGGTGTAAAGACTTTCATCAATTCATCTTCAACAAGTTTAGAAGATAATCAAACTAAGGCGAAGCTCTACCAGATTCTAGCTTCAACACTCTTATTAAATTAAGAGTGGTGTAGCCCTTTTCCAAAAAAAAATTTCAAAATTAATTTCCTTCTAATTCATCCAATAAACATAGGTATGTAAACCATTCAACCAAGATAACTTCAAGGTAATCAATACTCGATTATCATCAAGAATCATCTCATTAAGTATTCATGTATAACTATAAATATTACTTATATATATATATATATGTTTATATATTTTTTATAAAAACAAAATTATGTTTATATTAATATACTACTAAATTTCCCTTCCAGTTATTTTTCATTTTTCTTTCTTTTACACCTTTATTTACATTCCATGCAATATGCAATATCTATTTATATTTCTACTTTTATACTAAGCTTTATATACCCTGTTGTATTCATACTTTAAATTTAGAAATCTTTCAGGAAATCTAATATAGATTATCCTGACATACTATGATGCAAAGGGCATCTTCTCTATTATCTTTAAAGTTCAGTTGATTATGTTGTTTAAAACATGTCAAAAGTGTTATCAAGAGAAAAATGTTTCCTAATGAAATTTCGAATACATATACTCTCAAAAAGAAAGTATTTGTCAAAAACTTGGATACGCTTGAATATCGAAGTATTCATATTTTCATCCTTCACAAATATTGTGAATTCTCATTTACTCTAAAAAAATAGAGTTTTTGTTCAAAAATGTGTTTCAAAAAGAAATACAAACTCAACCTAGATACGTTCGAAAATCGAAGTATTTAGACTTGTCATCCTTCACAAATATTGAGAATCACATTTATTCTAAAAAAAAGAGAGCATTTGTTCAATCGTGTATTTCAAGGAAAGATGCATACTTAGTCTAGATACGCTCGAAAATCAAAGTATTCAGACTTTTATATGCAAAATTTCTTAATCAGTTCTTACAACAAATATCTACAAATTACCCCTAATACGAAGTGGATATCGATCTTGGATCGAGCAGTTGTCAGGCGCCTTACACCTTCCTGACCCGTAATAGAGTTTTCTTATTCAGAATCTCAAATCGCAGATGAGTCAAAGGAAAATCGTCTTTAGTGTTTTTAAAGAAAAAGACTAAAAAATAGTTTTCCAACTAGAGGGTCCTGATTCCCTTAAAGTCAGGTGGCGACTCAAATCAAAATTCAACAGACTCTTCGAGAGAGATACAAAATGTATTTCCCTCGGCCAAAAGTGCAAGAGAGTTTTTACCTCCTAGCGTTCGACCAAAAGTGCGGGTGGTACAAAAATGATCTTCATCTCTAACGAGGATTAACCTATTGTCCTTGACCTATAAAAATCATTTTGCTAGGTCAAAACCTAGCCAGCAATTTACTAGTTCCATTGGCTTAGATTCGGGTCAACTACATGTGATTAGACGTGGATTGTCTACTTAATAAAATTTATACCGCAATCGTACAGTTGTCACTGAAGACAATGGCAAGTACGGGTCGAACCACGAAGATTAAAGAATAAGTAAGAATAATTTAATAATAAGGCAAACGAATGTTGTGCAAGTCCTTATGAATAAGAGATGTGATTAAAATTAATTTAATAACTCTAAAATATGAGCAACAAAATCAAGATGTTTTAAATTGAGTAAAAGAGAACTAAGATTTTGGAATCCACCTTCGTCAATTACATTTACTTCATTTAATTCTCCAAATCCTTCCCCCCAACTTATTACTCAAAACATAATGAACTTAATCAATAAGCTTCAAAAAATAAAACTTTCACGATTATTTTTTTATTTTTAGATTCTAAAATAATAATCAACTTCACCTTAAAAGAAATCAACCCTAAACATCATATGTCAATCATAAGTATATACTATCAAGGAAATAAATCCAAGAATAATATATCCAACTAAAGAACATAAGATTAAAGAGAAGATAAGAGAGAAATTAAATAGCGAAGGCACACATCTAGATTAGATTTGAAGTATGATTATTTAAAACTTTTCATGTTCAAACAAAGGAGAAATAATAAGGAATAATTAAATAAATTAAATGCTTAAACTACCTTAGCGGAGGAATCTAGCTACTCATTCTTGTAGGAACAAGAATGTAATAAGAAAATTCCATTAATTAAACGGAGAACGACTAAAACACCCAAAATTTAGAAATACCTGTCCAAAAACTCCATGAACTTTTCAAAATAGCCAAAACCCCCAAAATTCTCAAAATTAGATGTATAGATGTATTTGCCCTTATTAGATATGGAAGAAACTAATTTTGACTAACTCCTAAATTTGGTAATAGGATATATTGAAGCATTTAATTTAGATAAGATATTAAATCTTTTCTAAAAATATTCTTTCAATTAGATCATACTTAAATTAACTTAAGTTTTCTCTCTAATTAAGATTTTTAAATTCTGCCTATTATAGTCATAACCTTTGTTTACAACACTTTTATGAAGTCATTTGCTTAATTTTATGGCTCATTTTTTGCCAATAAAAAATTCCAAAATTAATTAACAAAAAATATAGTTAGTACAAAATGACTTAAACGTGCAAAATGTTTTTAGCATATGCACAAAAATGAAACAAACGAGTCTAAACAATTTTTGCACAACCAAAAATGAAACAACGAAATTTTTATTCCCGTAATATAAAATGCAAAAATTATAATGCATAAGCAAAAATTAATTTTTCAATGAAAAATTTTAAAAATTAAAGAAACATAGAGTCAATGCAAAACGATTGACACGTGCAAAAATTTTGCAATGTTCAAACGAAGTGTAAACAATAAAGCTTCGATTTAAAGATGAAAGTGGTTAAGGCGCATCTACCTTTAAAAATCCTCATTATTTCATGTTCAAATGAGCAAAAATTATTTTTGTAGAAAAAAAAATCAAACAACGAATTTTTAAGTCAATCAATACAAATTGCAAAAATTGTAATGCATTAAAAAAAATTAATTTGATCTAGAAAAAATATATTTTGCAAGAGAAAAAAAACTCAAACACAAATATGATTCGTAACAAAAAAAATGAGAGAATGGTCTTTTTTATTCATAATGCACTAGTGGAACCATTGTTTTATTAACAAAAAAAGTGAAATCAAAATATTTTTCTCTTTTGTCTTTTAGGTTAGAAAATAATAATAAATATAGTAGTTTATAGAAGAAAAAATCTTTAAAATATTAAGGAGATAAAAATAATTTTAAACAAAATAGGAAACTAATTAATTTTATCAATTAAGCACCAATTAAGGAATAAAATCTTATTAAGATATTATTTTCTAATTAAAAAAGGGTAAACACGGAATTTAAAAAAAGGAATTATTGAGTAGTGGGGTAAACAGAAATTTTATCCCTTCAAAAGTATAAAATGGTAAAATTAAAAAAAAATAAGGGAATTTTGGCTATTATGAAATGTTTGTGGGTTTTTTGGTATTTGGCAGTCAAAAATGGGGTTTTTGAGCAAAATTATGTTAATTAAATGAGAACTTACACGTACAAAACCCAAGTTTTCTTTCTTACACTTCTTTAAATAGCTTTCCTCACATATAGTTTCTTTGATTAGAGTATCAATTAGCCCAATCAAATATCTTCATGATGGAAAGAATCTTATAAATCATCCTCACAATTAAGACAAGAATAAATGGTAACAAGGTAGGGAATACCTTAGATTGAGTGGCATGGCGGATTTCTTTCCAAAGAATGGCGGACCAAATTGATACTAAATAAACAAAGAGAATCAATTTAATTGAAACCAAAATTAGTCTCCTAATATGATTCAATTGGATTAATTTGGAGAACATATGGTGGGATCCACCAAATATAAAGAGAGATAAAGAGGAAATCTAAAATTTAATTTCCAAATGATAAGGTGATCTACCAAAAATTAGTTTGGCGGGTCCCTCACTGAAATTCTCGCATACTAACATAACAAGAAGTAAATTTTTGATGACATCATACTGATGACATCCAATTTTCTTTAATCCTGCAACTAAATTAAGCTCTTACACATATCACACGTGTACTTATGTTGGTGGCCCCACTACCAACTTTTGGTGTGCCCTTAGTAGCCTAGCTGCTTGAACCAAAAGTCACCGAATCAATGCATTGACATACTTGTACTCATGTACTCTGCAAAAAGGTATAAAAATAATTAGAATGATACTAAAGTGAGCACTAACTAATATAAATTTAGGGGTAATTATGCAACAATTATGTGCTCAATAAATACCCCCAAACCTATATTTTGCTAGTCCTCGAGCAAACAAAGAATGAAAAATATAACTCACTTTCGCAGGAATCGCGATTGCACTTAGCATGTGCAACATGCCGTTAAACCCCTAGGTTACCCCTAGTGGACGAGTGTTGTCTCGTGAGGGTTTGCAGTGAATATACCCACCAAATTTATGTGTCCTAAAATACAACAAGTTCCCAAATTCATTTTCAGAGTAATGTATGGTGAACTAGAAATTCTGTTCTGTCAACTATGAACTTAATAAGCTAATAAAGATGAAATAAAGTTCAAGGTACTATTCGAATGCTAAAAACCACTTCATCTGTTTTTAAGCCTCAAAGTGTGTGTGTGTATAGCCAACAAAAGTACAATTTTAGTTAGAGAAAACACAACTTCAATCGCCTTCCTAATTCATTTCGCCTTAACTTCAGCCTCACAGTCATACTTTCAGAAATAAAACGTTCGAAAATATTCCACTCGTATATGAGTATGAGTAATGCAAAGGACTCACATAATTTTAAAAGAACGAATTATTTTTTTCAGAAGACAAATCTCGTAGGAAATAATATCAACCACTATAACTGAGAATGGGGACACTCACTTAACTTCTTATCTGATCAACACTCTAACCTTGCTTCCTTGGAATCTAGTAAATAGGATGGAGATGATAGTAGGGTAAGAGGTTTAGGATTTCTGGGGAGATTAGGGCCTTGAAACTTCTAAGAAAGATAATTTGCAACTTCTTTATTTATTTATTTTTTTGATAAGAACCTTGATGAACATTCTCTTCGAAATACCATGAACCACTAGAACTTTCCTTTTCTTTTTTTTTCTTCCTTATATGGACCCCCATAAACACTGATGAATAGTGGGTGAAAAGAAGGTCATGATTGATGTGGCTTTATTTTTCAGATCGATTTTGGAACATACCTTCTTTACAAGTTAGCAGTGTATGTCATTAAATCATATCAGACTACAAGATTGAGGTTTGTTCACAATCCTGATGTCATCCTCAATGGTTGAGAAAAATATGCCATACTTATGAGATAAAAAATAATGTTAAAACTACGAGGTTGAGTAGCTCTTCATTCAACTCTGAGTTACTGCAGTAGAGATCACTAACCGGACAAGAAAGGCTAAAATAGTGCAATTGATTAAGTCTCCACTAATGATTATTCGAGTTTTCTCAGACATGCTCATTCTTCACCTAGATGGTACTCATGTGGCTTGTAACATCCCGGACCTTGGGTGTACTTACACCACACTTGGGTGTAAATATCTAAAGCTCAGAACATTAAATAGGCGGGTTTTAAAATACATTTTGGTCCATCTCTCTTGGGCTTGGTCAGTTCAGGCCCAACTGAACTGGGTTTGGGTCTTAGTCAACTAAGTCAAACTGGGCCCACATCTAATTTAGGTTTTTCAAAATAAAACTTAATATGGTTTGGCCCAACCATAGGCCCACGCAAGTCCTTGGGTCTAACTGGGGCTCTAGGGTCCAAATGTCGAAAGCATTTTTGTTTCTTAAAACACGCCGACAGTGAGTTATCACTTTGCTGGGTGCTACGTTATGCAATAAGTGTTCCAACAGTAGCACCTCCTGGGGTTTTGTTCAAAAATGTGTCTACTTTCTCACAATATTTTTAAAATAATTGTAAGTCAGAAGATCATACATAAAATAACATGTTGATTAAACCTCATACAACTGATAGATTCTGCATAGTGTTCAGTTAAAAATTTGTAATTTGCACTCTGGGTGTCGAAATCATGATCCGTATAAACTTTGAAACTAGACTCAGAGCTGCACATTTCTTTTTTTGTCCAAAGTCTAATTCCCTAGGGATTCTTCCACAATCTAGGCACAACCTAGCACAAGTGAAATCGATATCAACTTTTAGTATGCATGCATCAGATTGTAAAATATAAAAATGAAACTTAACCTTCTTCTAAAATCATGAAACTTTTACTGCAACTTCCCCTAGATCTCATAAATTTAGGGATATAACCAAAAATTAAAGCCCAAATACAAAATAGAAATTACATTCCAAATACTAACTGCTGGTCAAAGAATCCAGCTTGCTATCTAAAAACCGAAATAGACCCAAATCAACATAAAAACATCTCATCTTGTAACCTTTCTAGACTTATTCAAACATTAAACAACTAAAATAATGTTCATAGAAGACCTACTTAGTCTTCTTCCTTACGAGTACACTGCAACTCGCGTTCCTACATATCCTTTTTACTAATCTGTGAAAGATGAAAAGAACAGGGTGAGCCAATGCCCAGTAGGGATTCATATTTCATCTACCACAGTACAATATCATAACAAACATATATAATACATATATTGAACAGCAAAAAATCAAAACAAAAACATCTACGTTATCGAAGATTTTAGACCGAACGTTTGGTTCATTTTCTGGTTTAAATCATTAGATTTCTTTTTCCATCGTACATCGTACGATCTTCTAAAGGAATCCCTCACTTTGGAGGACATGGTTTGGAATAACCCATCAAACCATGCATTACTTCTCAATATTACTTATTAGATGAAAGTTTTCTTCATTATTTTTTATGGAATTTATACATCATGAAATATATATTAACACATGTAACATATATATGTGTATATGTATATATTCATTAGTTCATGGAAATCAGCCCTTCATGAACTTATATTCAACTTCAAATCAAAGAGAAAACAATAAGTTTATACTCACAAACTACCCGCATTTTCCCTACCTTTACTGGGCGATTTGGTGACGATTGATCTACTAGCTTCTTCCACTTCCTCTAAGCTTTAAAACCTTAGAGTTTCTCTAAGTTTTTGAAGAAGAAAACCCACTAACTTAGGCCCTAGGGTTGCTGCCGTTTTCTCCCTCTTTTTTTTTTTTTTGTTCAACTCTCCAAAAGTGGAGAGACTTGGAGGGATCGACCCTAGTATAGCCGATCTCTCCCTCTCTCCCTAGATTTTCTCTATCTCTCTTAATTTCTAAAACTCTTCTCACTTTCCTAATTATCTTCTTTGACTATAGATAGAGATTTAGTATTCTTTTTGAAAAGAAAACCTACTCTCACAAGGCTACACGGTTAGGGTTTCTAAAATCGGATGGTGGTGATCACTTGATCACCATCCATGGATTCATATTATTTCAACTTTATGGAAACTCTAGTATTTTAAATTTATCCAAGTGAGAAATTTAGCTAATTAGGAAACAAATTTTTAGGGAAAGGATTGAGGAGAGATCGACCTCCTCTTAGGCTTCGCCGACCCACACAAGGTGGCCCATATTTTTGTGTTAAATTGATTTCCTAAAATTTATGGGAGCCCACTAGATGTTCACAAGTGTCCCAAGATTAGATCCAACGGTTAGGATGATCCCAAACCTTGCTAGATTACCAAAAATAACCCTGCCTTTAATTTAAGGTAACTTTTCTAAGTTTTGTGTAAAAATGGGATTCTTAACAATTTTTAACATGTGTGGGTCGATCCTCTCTTATGGAGAGATCGACCACACTCTCTCTCTTTCTCTTTCTATTTTTTTCTTTCCAAAACTCTAAGATTTTCTCTATAACTTATTTCCTAAAATATCTCCTTCCAACTAACTCTAGAGTAATCCCCAAGACTTAGTATTTTTCTCTAGGTTATACACGTTTTCTACCATGTGTGGGGTCCACACAGTTTCTACATTCACTATATGCATATATATATGTACATATACATATGCCCAAGGTTGTACGTCCCCACCTATACGTCCCCATTTGTATGCATTAATTTAATTAAATCATGCTACCCCTTATATATATGTATATATTGCATGCATTATTTACATAAAAACAATAATAATAGTAACATTATATATATATGTATATACACGTATACATACACGTGTTATTTCCACATGGATGCATGCATACATGCATGTAAACTTTTACATAAAAACATAAGATATATGTGTTGCATAGCTATATGTCTTGCAAAAGTATTTTTGCAACTAACTTGACACTCACTTCGTACATTTAACTCTACAAATGATGAGCAAAAGTATTTTTGCTACCCTTCATCTCATCTTATGCCTGAGATACTAGTTTAGTTAAAGGTTGGAATAATCCGTCAACCTCTCACTCAACACACGAAGTCATGTGTCACATGCATGGTTTCAGTTGCCATACTTTCTTCATACATGCCATCCCATATTGGGTGTGCATTAAATCTTAGTCCCAACCCATGGGCTTTCCAAAGCCCAAACAAGAATTTTTATGGTGTTACATTATTACCTCCTAAACAAAAATTTCGTCCTAAAATTTAATCTACAAGGTCTAGGAATTACCTGTGAAGAGTTCCGGATGTTTATCTCTCATTTCCTCTTCCGATTCTCATGTTGCCGCTTCCGGTCCGTGGGGTTGCCACTGAAACTTCACAAACCGTTTTGTTCTGCTCCGAAGT
This sequence comes from Macleaya cordata, assembly GCA_002174775.1. Lineage (NCBI taxonomy): Eukaryota > Viridiplantae > Streptophyta > Magnoliopsida > Ranunculales > Papaveraceae > Macleaya > Macleaya cordata. The sequence goes on from MVGT01000190.1 coordinate 12,710, forward strand.
TCATTTGAGCAGATTCCACCTCATAGCTCACGTCTTCATTGACCTAAACTTCTTGGCACTCTATGACGTGTTTGGGATCCGAGTTGTATTTTTGCAACATGGACACATAAAAGACATTGTGCACCTTTTCCAACTGTGGAGGTAGGGCTAGGCGATAAGCTAGTTCCCCAAATCGTTTGAGAATTTGGAATGGTCCAATATACCTTGGGGTAAGTTTTCCTTTGCTCCCAAATCGTTTGACTCCCAGCCGAGGACTGACCTTCAAGAACATATGATCTCCTTCTTGGAACTGTAAGAACTGTTGTTGTTGAAGGATTTTTATGTGTATTCTTTTGGATGAACCAATCATAGAGTTTTGGTTGTTTATTCCAAACTATGAAGCATGGTTTACCCATTTTTTCTGTTTGCTCTCTCTTCAGCTTTTCTGCTTTGATATTTTTTGCCTCTTCTTCCGTAGGATGGAATCCCAATCCATATGTTCCTTTATGTGAGATCTGGGATCCATCCAAAGCTTCAGTATTTCCTTGATGTCTACTTCCCAATCCCATCCCAGGAAAGAAGTTATTCTTTCTTAGGAAAGGAGCCACCTTTCTGTTTCCGTATTCAAATCTGCTTAGAATTTTTTCTTGAACCGACGGTTTAATGATTATTGCACAAATTGTTTCTTCTGTAAATGTACAGTATTCTGGCTCTATAGTGGGTGCAGTAACTCCTTTTTCTTGAATATCAGGATCACCTCGAATTACAATCAATCTACCTTGGTGGTAGAATTTCAGCTTTTGATGAATGGTAGAAGCAACAGCATTGATTTGATGCATCCATGGCCGTCCCAGAAGCAAATTGAAGTTTACCTCTATATCCATGACCAGAAATTGGACCACAATTTAGATCCACCTAATGGTTATGGCTGTGGTGAATTCGCCAACCATATTCTTTTTTTCATTGTCAAAGCCTTTCACGGCTTTGACTGTTCCTTCTTGAAGCTTCATATCTTCTGGATTTAAGCCCATTATTTTTGTTGTTTTCGAGGTGCAAATATTCACCCTAGCTCCATTATCAATCAAAACTCTTAGAATTAAGAGGTGGTTCCAGCAAACAGAAATGTGAAGGGCCAAGTTGTGGTCATTTCCTTCTCTCAGTAACTCTTCATTTGAGAATGAAATGAAGTTTTCTTTCCTGGCTGGGGCCATTGTATTTACCAATTCTTCCGGTGTAATGCCTGTTGATACGTGAATAAAGTTCAATGCTTTTAGCATTGCCTCCCTATGTCCAGTAGATGCTTCTAACAATCCCCAGATAAAGATGTTCGCCTTTGTCTTCTGAAGCTGGTCCATGATCAAATTATCCTCCTCTTTTATTTCTTTTGAATGTTGAGGTGATATTTGCACAGGCGGTGGTATTTAAAATGTAGTGACTGGATTTTCGGCTTTCAAATTTGCTGGCTTGAAATGTCTTCCACCCCTGGTATAATGCGGTATCTTTTGACATTCTTGAACTTTTTCCTTCAAGGGATCTTTCAATGCATGATTTTGAGGAAACATAGTGAGAGTTGAACCGGTTTTTGCCCCTGGATTGATGAGGATAGACCCATTTGATTTGGTAGACTTACCCTTTTGTATTTTTAGAAAAGAAAGTAAGATTTGAACCTGTCTTTGCCCCTGCATTGATGAGGATATGCCCATTTGATTTGGTGGACTTGCCATTTGTGTTTTCAGGAAAGAGAGTAAGAGCTGAACCTGTCTTTGCCCCTGGATTGATGAGGATAGGCCTATTTGCTTTGATGGACTTACCCGTTGTTAACACAGGTTCATTCGTTTTTGATTCTGCCAATTTCACTGCTTCTTGGCTTTGCTTAGATTCTGATAGATTTTCTTTAGAATCGAAGGCTCTCGCCATTTCTTTGTTTGCACTGGCCATAACCTCTCTAACTCATTTTTTTTAGTCAAGTGTTTGGTTAATAATGATGGATGCTTGATGGCTTGTTTCTCCAAGTTTGAACACACAGTTGTTTTCATCTACATCATTCATTTGGATGAACTTTGTTGGATCCATTGTGCCTATTGAGTCGATGTAATTTACATACTGTTGACCTTCAACTTGGTATATTGGCAATGGATAGTTGTTGATGTTGGGTTTGGTTGGCAAGATTACCCCTGGGATATTAATTTTGTGTGCCTATAGTAAATTTTGGACTTCGTGCCTTAATGCGATGCATTTGTCCGTAGTGTGCCCTGGTGCTTGATGAAATTCGCAATGACAATTTGGTTTGTACTATTTTGGTAACGGGTCTAGAGGTGGCATTGGCTCTCTTTTTGATAATATACCTGCCTCCAACAATAAGGGGAGAATTTCACTTAGTGAATGTCCTAAGTTGGAGAATTCTCTCCTTTCTTTATTTTGGGCCCTTCCTTAAAATTGTCCCATTACTTGTGTTTGAACCGGTGCTTGAACTGGCGCTTGTATTGGTGTTTGGACCTTTGTCTGAATGATAGGAGGAAATCTTTGGTGCTGAGGTGGAGCCACATAGTTAACATGTTCTTTCCCCGATCTTTTATATTTTTCCTCCAGGTGTGCACTTGCTAATAATCGTGCCCTTTCTTTGGTTGCATCTTCAAACTGGGTATTTGACTACATGAAGTCTGCCATCGAGTGGTGTGCCACAGGACTTAAAGGCAACATGTACTCAATGGTGACATTTTTTATCATCATAGCAATTTGCTCTTCTTTAGTAGGTCGGTCGATCATTTCACGGACTTTTAGCTGCCACCTTGCTATGTAATCCATAAATGATTCTTCGTTCCCTTGTTTCAATGCCTCCAGCTACCTTTTGGTAACTATTATGTCTGAGCTTTGAGAAAACTGCTTCATGAAAGCATCCGTCGGTGCTGGCCATGTCAGTATGGTTTTCTGATCTAGGGCCACTGACCATTTCAAAGCCAGTTTGGTGAGGCTTCTTTGAAGCAGGTGGGCTAATGGCTCATTGCCGACTCTCAATGGTTTCAAGTATCCCATGTATGATTTGAGATGGGCTTTTGGGCATCCAAAACCATCATATTTCTCCATTTTGGAAAATTTAAAGTTAGGTGGAAGCTTCTCAGCTGCAGCTTGATACCATTCATTCGCATCATAAATTCATGTTTTAGATTTACGGAACTCTTCTTTCATTTCTGGAAATTCCAGATACATTGGAGATTTCTTAAATATCTCCATTGCAGCATCTTCTTGTTGCATGCTCTCGGTTTCGTCCAATACATAGCTTTTGGACTGCACCACTTTTTTGGATGCGCTATAGATTGAACGAAGCTGTGTCAAATCCACCGCTTCATGTGCTTCCTCCTCCTAAATAGGCCTCATTGATGATGAAACTTGCCCTTGTTCTATACTTTCGGCTGTAAAGATTTCTTTTGATTTTAATTTTGACATCATGTCTGTTAGCCTTTCTATGAGGATTTTATCCACATAATCTTCTATGGTCTTCTTGACGAGCAAACTGTGATATCTCTGTTTCCTCACGGCATGCCATTTCTCTGCTACGAACTAGTCTTGTTGATGTTCTAACCCATGCAGGTTGAGAACTCTCTATTGACTTATCTACTTTCTTTGTTTTTCCCGTGACTGTTAGCTTTGAACAGTTTTTGGTTGCCCCTATGTTGATGGAAAACTATTAGTTTTTTAAACAACTCCTTTGTAATTATGCCTCAGGTATTAGTGTAATGAATACAACTCTTTTAGGATTTTTCCAAAGTTATATTCGCCACACTAATATACACCCATTCGGATCGATGGATGTCTTCACGAACATGATGATTATTTACAACAGATATCAGCATCATACCGATGATTATTTAGAATAGATATCAGCATCATACCCCTAACTACTTTTCAAGTCAAGTTCCTAATTTTTAAATCTCCAGTGGAGCCGCCAACTGCAGCTCCCGCACTTTTGGTCGAACGCTAGGAGGTAAAAACTCTCTTGCACTTTTAGCCGAGGGAAATACATTTTATATCTCTCTCGAAGAGTCTATTAAATTTTGATTTGGAGTCGCCACCTGACTTTAAGGAAATCAGGACCCTCTAGTTGGAAAACTGTTTTTTAGTCTTTTTCTTTAAAAAAGACTAAAGATGATTTTCCTTTAACTCATCTACGATTGAGATTCTGACTAAGGGAACTCTATTACGGGTCAGGAAGGTGTAAGGCACCTGACAACCACTCAATCCAAGGTCGATCTTTACTTTCTATTAGGGGTAATTGTTGGAAAAATTCAGTTTTGACCAGCAATGTTTAAGCATGATTTTGAGTGGGATCCACATCTGATTTGTGAATATAAGTCTTTGGATTGCGTTCCTCTCGTCGAGTAGTTACGCGTAGAGTATTTATTTGCTCAAAACCGATTTCGGATGAATGAGAAATTTAACCTTTTATAACCTTGTTGGAAATAGGACAAATCTTGTGTAAAAAGAATAGTCCCACATTGGAGAAGTGTGAGAACCTTAAGAGCCTCTTATTTACTTTGGTTGGCCTATGGGTTTGGGCCCCAAGGGGCACCCACTTTTGTGAAAGGGGGAGGACCTAAGCAAGACCACACAAGCGCGCGCGCGCCGCCCGCCGAACGACTGACCCGACCCGGACCGGGCTGGGCTGGGCTGGGCTTGGTTTGGTTTGGTCACTCAGAGCTTGTGGGCTGCGCCTATTCGTTCAAATACATCTGTTTGGGCGAATGGTTGCTTGTGAATAGACTTTTTGGCTCTTCGTACAGTCACCATTTCTTCTATTAATAGTTGTCCAGAGTCTGCATTTTTCATTCAATTTTTCGCATCAAGTGTTAGTGTCTGTATAAGTCTGTGAGAGAGAAAACTCTGCGCTATTTGGTTCGTAGCTTCCTGTATATTGAAGTGCTGCAATAACAAGAAGGTAAGATCGTTGAAGTCCTGGGAGACAAACGCCATTACTCCATCAGCATCTGTGTGGGGCGCTAATTGTCTTAAGGACATAGAGTTTTTATAGCCTCGGTCTACAATTGTTTTTCTTCTTCTAACCCACTATTTCTCCTGTTTTGTTCTTTATATATATATATATATATCAGTTTCGTACTGCTATATATATATTGATTTTAGAACAGTAATAACAGTTTCGTATTGTTATATTAGTACTCTGTTTACATCAGTATTATATACTGATTATTTATTAGTACTCTGGTATTACAGTATACGTACATACTAACAATCTTAAGACAATTATCTTATTATATAAGTATATTGACATAATATTTCTTCTGGTTATACAGATAGAAAAAATGGCTTCTGCGATTCAAAGCTCTGCTCCTACTCATGTTAGCCCCGCGGAAAAACCAAAAAAATTTAGTGGTTTTGAGTTCAAGAGATGGTAGCAAAAGATGTTGTTCCATCTCACAACTCTCAATCTTGCAGGTTCCTGTACGAAGATTGCCCTTCTCTTTCCGAACAAGAGAAAGATGCACACTCTGTTGCTGCAGTTGAGGCATGGAAACATGCAGATTTTTTCTGCAAGAATTACATCCTAAACAGTTTGGACAATTCATTGTATAACGTTTATAGTCCAATTAAGTCTGCAAGAGAGTTGTGGGATTCCCTAGATAAGAAATATAAATCCGAAGATTCAGGTATGAAGAAATTTATAGTTGGCAGATTTTTGGATTTTAAAATGACTGATCATAAAACTATTATGACCCAAGTTTCAGAATTTCAACTCATTCTTAATGAACTCAAGTCTGAAAAGATGGAGACTAATGAATCCTTTCAAGTGGCTGCCATGATAGAAAAGTTACCTCCAGCTTGGAAGGACTTCAAAAACTACCTTAAGCACAAGCGTAAGGAAATGGACCTTGAGGATCTGATTTTGAAACATAGAGTCGAAGAAGATAGTCGTATTGCTGAAAAGAATTCTGAGAAACTAACTCATGAATCCAAGGCTAACATTGTCGAGGGAGGACAAAAAGTGGACAAGAAAAGAAAACATGTTGCTAGTCCACGCAAGAATCAAGGTTCCTTCAAGAAATTCAAAGGCAAATGCTACAACTACAACAAATATGGGCATCATGCTAAGGACTGCCACAATAAGAATGGAAATGATAACTCCAAGAAAAAGAATTCTGAAGTAAACATGACTGAAGCCGAAAACTAGCTGCTGACGTTTCAGATATGAACCTATCTGCTGTTGTTTCTGAAGTCAATCTGGTTGGCAATCCTCGAGAATGGTGGGTAGACACTGGTGCAACTCGCCATATTTGTGCAGACAAGAAGATGTTTACCTCCTATTATGCAGTTAATGAAGAATATCTGTTCATGGGAAACTCATGAACTTCGAAAGTTGAAGGGCAAGGGAAGGTTGTACTGAAGATGACATCAGGAAAGGAACTGACTCTCAACGATGTGCTACATGTTCCAGATATTCGCAAGAATCTGGTGTCAGGATCTCTGCTATCCAAGAATGGTTTTAAATTAGTTTTTGTTTCGGACAAATTTGTGTTAACTAAGAATGTGATGTATGTAGGGAATGGATATCTAAATGATGGACTCTTTAAAATGAATGTAATGACTTTAATCCCTGCTATCAATATAGTTAACAGTTCTGCTTATATGCTTGAATCATTTAATGTTTGGCATGCAAGGTTAGGACATGTTAATTATAATTCTTTGAGAAGACTAATTAACATGGACTTATTACCTAATTTTGACATTGACTCAAATTCTAAATGTGAAGTTTGTGTAGAGGCAAAATTAGCTAGAACACCATTCCAGTCAATTGATAGAAATACAGAACCACTTGAATTAATTCATAGTGATATCTGTGATTTAAAAGTAGTTCAAACCAGAGGTGGTAAAAAGTATTTCATTACTTTTATAGATGATTGTACTAGGTACTGTCATGTATATTTGCTAAGAAGCAAAGATGAAGCAATAGAAATGTTTAAACATTACAAAGTTGAGGTTGAAAACCAACTTAGCAAAAAGATAAAAGTTCTAAGAAGTGACAGAGGAGGGGAATATGAATCACCTTCTGCTGAGTTATGTTCTGAATTTGGAATAATTCATCAAACTAAAAATCGTACTCTAAAAGAGATGATAAATGCATTATTATTAAGTTCTGGATTACCTCAGAGCTTGTGGGGGATACATTACTAACTACGAATCATATTTTGAATAAGTTACCTCACAAGAAAAAGGATAAAACACCCTATGAACTTTGGAAAGGAAGAAAGCCTTCTTACAGATATCTCAAACTGTGGGGGGTGTTTAGCCAAAGTAGTAGTTCCTATTCCTAAAAGGGTTAAAATAGGACCTAAAATTGTTGATTGTATTTTCATAAGTTATGCAGAAAATAGTAGTGCACATCGGTTTCTTGTACACAAATCTGAAATCTCAGATATACATGTAAATACAATTATTGAATCAAGGAATGCTTCATTCTTTGAAAATTTATTTCCATGTAAAGAAACACAAGGAAAAGATTCTCTTAAAAGAACTTACGATTCTGTTATAAATAATGACATAAATGATCAAGAAAATACAATTCAAGAAGATATACAAAATGAACACCAAGTAAGACGAAGTAAGAGGGCTAAGACCTCTAAGTCTTTTGGTCCTAATTTTTTAACATTTTTATTAGAAAATGAGCCGCAAAATTTTAAAGAAGCAATGTCAACTCCAGAAGCTCCATTGTGGAAAGAGGCTATTAAAAGTGAAATAGAATCCATAATGCAAAACCATACTTGGGAACTAGTGGATCTTCCACCAGGAAATAAACCTCTTAGTTGTAAATGGATTTTCAAAATGAAAATGAAGCCAGATGGTTCCATTGACAAATACAAAGCCAGATTAGTGGCTAAAGGGTTCAGACAAAAGGAAGGATTAGATTACTTTGATACGTATTCACCAGTTACGAGAATAACATCAATTCGGATGTTAATCGCAATTGCAGCATTACATAATTTAGAAATTCATCAAATGGATGTTAAAACTGCTTTTCTAAATGGTGAGCTAGAAGAAGAAATCTATATGGAACAACCCGAAGGATTTGTAGCTTCTGGACAAGAAAAGAAAGTATGCAAGCTTGTTAAATCTTTATATGGTTTAAAGCAAGCACCGAAGCAATGGCATGAAAAATTTGACAATGTAATGATGTCAAATGGGTTTAAAATTAATGAATGTGATAAATGTGTTTATGCAAAAATCACAGAACATGGATATGTTATCGTATGTCTGTATGTAGATGACATGCTTATAATAGGTAGTAATAATAATGTTATTAAAGCTACAAAGAAAATGTTATCTAGTAATTTCGATATGAAAGATTTAGGTACTGCGGACGTCATATTGGGAATAAAAATTACTAGAACTTCAGATGGATTAATTCTGTCTCAATCACATTATGTTGAGAAAATTCTTGATAAATTTAGCAAGAATGATAACAACATATCAAAAACTCCTATAGATACAAACTTACATTTAATGAAAAATGTTGGCCAAGGTGTAACACAGTTAGAATACGCATGAATTATAGGGAGTTTAATGTATGTCATGAATTGTACACGGCCTGACATAGCATACTCAGTCAATAAACTGAGTAGATATACGAGTAATCCAGGGAGAGTGTAACGCCCCGTACCCCAAAACAAGGGACATTACCATTAGTCTACAATGAGACTCAAATCCAGCAGAGTCTTCCCTGTAAACTGGACCTTGTGTCACTGATAAACACAGTGCATACAAAATATACACAGCGGAAGCAAAAAAAACTAAAGGTATGCATAAAATTTGCCACCCATTTGTTTTTTTTTCTCAATTGAAATCCCAACGATATAGGTCCAGGAGGGACCTGTCAAGACAACATCGTCTAAAATTATCCCATCCTCTAAGTCACCTGCAAATAACTATAACATTCAATCTTTCACTTAACATGGATATATTTGTGATATAATATATAGTTAGGTTTGTTGTTTCTGTCAAAATATATATAGTGAGAGAAGATAAAGTAGGGGTCACATTCATATAAAACAAAGTAACGTAAAGCTCACAGCCCGAGCCATAAAACATAAGTCTCAAAGAAAAAGGAATAGAAATAGGAAATCATCCGCTGTGACTGAAGAGAGGGAGACCTACATCCACCACAACAAGGAATCCCTCGCTTAACAAACGTCGTCACAGCACCACTAAGGATCCTAACTCGATCCTCAAATGTCAACTGTAAAACCATGAGAATAATTGGGTGAGAAACTCAGTAGGTAGATCAACCATCCTAATATCATCACATGTAGCGATAACTCCGATAACATCTCGAAAGCATATGTAAAAGCAATGCATATTATATAGTTGATTTAAACATCAAAGAAAGTCCTGCATATACATATACAAACAATGGTAGTGTACTTCTGCTAGCATAGCCAAGGAACACGACCGGGTTACCCCAGTCAGAATTATTTCAAGATTGGATACTACGTGCGCACAATTTGATGACTGCAGACTAGACAAGGGCGCCCAACTAATCCAGAGAAGCTTCTCCGACAACCTTCCCCCGTGTCTAACACCCATCGGGCAGGCATGCGAACCTCAACTAAACTAGTTACTCAACACCACCAACAAACATGCTTTACCAGGAAATAATCGTGACTTCCCAGACTTCCCTAGATGTACCTGTCTCCCTGACGTCCCATACCGCCCTGAAGACAAAAACACCTAGCAAAGTCTCAGATGGTGTACCACATCCGGATAAGCATGATCCACCATCCTTGTAGAGAGTCTCCAACCTTTCACAAGCTTACCTTAGTGATAACATATAGTAGTATATATATATAGGTTGTGTGTCTTTTAAGTTAAAGTTCGAAAACTATTTTGGAAGAACCCTTTTTAAAAACCAAAGTCCTTTTTGTAGAAATCCCCTTTTTGAAATTTCTTCTCTTTTGAAATCTACATACAACAAGTGTAATTGGTCCTAAGGATGAGGAATCATGGAAAGCCAACTCACCCACCCTCGCAAGGGTGAGGATCCCTGGCAAGCCAACCCGCTCACCCATAGGGTGCGAAACCATGGCAAGCCAACTCATCCAACCCCATAAGGGTGAGGATCCCTGGCAGGCCAACCCACGCACCCAAGTCTGCGAGACCTGGCAAACTAACTCACCCACCCTCGTAAGGGTGAGGATCCCTGGCGGCCAACACACACAGATCACTCGGGCGGGAATCCGAGTGGAAGTAACACAGGCACCAGTCCACCTAAGGCATAAACGGTTCTCCGTGTCGTCGTGAACCCTATCAAGCCCGGTAGTGAGACGCCACTACCGTCTTTAAGCGGTCACGGAAGAAATTGCTTTTTGTCACATTTTCAAAGTTGGGTTTCACATCGATAAAATAGATTTTCGTCTCTTCCAAAGGTTTTCAATATATTAAATATGGTTTTCCAAACATAACCATCATTTCATCCATATAAATCGTGATAGTAAAATTGAAGTCACATTTGTTCACAATCCACGAGAAATATTTCATAAACATTGTATATAATCAAGCATGCATATTTCCATATTAAAATCAGTTTCTCAATGCTTTCTTCATAACATAAGTTTGTTGTTATCCATAAATTTCATGTCATGCCTTGCATACAAAAAGTACATACATAACAGTTCGAAACATGTATTTAAAATGGTTGGGTGCTATTAAGATGAATTGACCACCTACCTTTAATGGTATAGAAAAGGTTCACCCTCATTACCGAAAGAGTCCGAAGCTCCCAGCTCACCAGCTGAAGGAAAAAATAAAGAAAAACAACTGTTAGGTTTTATAACCTAGAACCCAAAACTATAGAAAAAGTAAAACAAGCATAAATCAACCTTCAGAACCTTAAACTCAGACATCATAAGTCAGAAAAGTCCACAAAGCCTATTTTAACCTCATGTCCCCATCCACTAGGCCTTATTCAAGATGAAACCATGATTCCATAACCCAATATCTTTACCAACATGAGGTTTAAACTCCCAGCTCACCAGCTGAAGGAGAGCCTTAAACTCAGACATCATAAGTCTTGGAAATCGTCCAAATAAGAGGAATGCTCAACATATAATATAAACCCACAGAGTATTATCATGTCCATTCTTGTATCTTTTATCTTTTCTCCAAATAATAAGGCACATTCATCAAAATCCTCAAAACAGCCCAAAAATCTCATCCTAGACCTAAAGTTCATCATCAACTAAGGTTTTAAATTTCCCTTTTGCTTTTCCATCATCCACCTCCATCAATTCAAGATTTAACCTAAACAGTCTCAATTTCATTGTTAAACTCATATAAAAGAAAATAGATTTAAACTAAATCCTCAAAGTACAAGCATTTTCATTTTCTCAAAAATAAATAAGAGATCAAGGAGAGTTATACTAACCCAAGGTTTGATAGATCAACTCCCAAAACACTTCCAACAACTTGATCAACTTCAATTCATACATCCTAGTATCCCAAATTCATTTTACATAAAAACCTAAGCATTTAACCTCAAATAACCCCCTTTTTTTCTTAAAATTGATAAGAAAACCATCCTTAGATGTTTAGTAACTCGAAACAACTTCTAGGTCACCTCTCAAAACCTAGATTACGCTCCCAAGATGCTGTCCTATAGCATGCATGTTCGATTTTTCATCGAAAGTCCCAAAATTTCATCATCGAAATAGTCTAAAAATCAATCTTAGGGTTAGATCTTACCTCTGCCAACAACAACCCACTAAAACCATCTTCTTCTACTTTGATTGGTATCACAAATCAAGGGTTTCAAACCCAAATCAGTTGTGTTAAGCTTTAAACTCTCACAAGAACTTAGTTCTTAGCTTCAAAATAACTCCCTACAACCAATTTTCGTTTTCCATTTAAATATCTCAATTTTCATCATTAAAATTTCATCCAAAATAGAAAAAGAGGTTAAAATCTTACCTCAATCCTCAAAATTAGGCCAAAACAATAGTCTCCTCCAACAAGATCTACAACAATGAATGAAGTAGAACAAAAACCCTAAGTTAATACAAAAGAAATCAACTGGAATCTAAAGATTTTTTTTTTTGGGCTAAAAACTTACCCAAGGAGTTTAGAGGTTGAGGGAGAAGAATGGGGTTGATTTCCCCTTTCTTCCTCTCTTCTTCTTCTCCTTTCTCCTCCTTCTTCCTCCTTCTTCCTTCTTCTTTTTCTTTTTCTTCTTCCTGCTGCTGCCGATTTCTGTCTTTCTCAGCTCTCTATCTCTCTCTCGGTTCTTCTCTCTCTCAGCTCTCTATCTCTCTCTTGGTCCTTCTCTCTCTGTCTCTCTCAGTCTCTATTTTTTCTCTCTCTCGATTCCTTCTCTCTCTGTCTCTCTCAGTCTCTCTTTTCTCTCTCTCAGTTTCCTCTTTCTCTCTCTCTCAGTCTCTCCTTGTCTCTCAGTTCTCTCTCTCTCTTTCAGCTCTCTCTCTCAGCCTCTCTCCCTCTCTTGGTTTCTCTCTCTCTCAGCTCTCTCTCTCTCTCTGTCGAGCTCTTCTTCTCTTCTTCTTTTCTTGTTTCCTTTTTTTTTGATCAGCATTCAGCTGATTGGGGGAGAGGGAGGTGGCGGGCTGAGTTTGGGTCACGGGCTGGGTCGCAGGTCAGGCCAGCCCGTGTCCCCCAAACCTAGCTAAAAAATCCCTCTCCTTTTTTTTTGCTTGCTTTTATTATTATTGAAATTATTATTAACGGGGTTTCACAGAAAGACCATTGGAAAGCAATAGTCAAGATTTTAAGATATTTAAGGTATACCAAAAACTATGGATTGCATTTTACTAAATATCCAGCAGTATTAGAAGGATATAGTGATGCCAATTGGATTTCAGATTCAAAAGATTCAAAATCCACAAGTGGATATGTCTTTACAATTGGTGGAGCAGTCGTGTCGTGGAAATCCTCAAAACAAGCATGTATAGCCAGATCAACTATAGAATCTGAATTTATAGCTTTAGATAAAGCTGGAGAGGAAGCAGAATGGCTTCGAAATTTTTTAGAGGATATTCCAATCTGGCCGAAACATGTGCCTGCAATAAGTATACATTGTGACTCCCAATCTGCAATTGGTAGGGCACATAATAATATTTATAATGGTAAGTCTCGACATATACGTCATAGACATAATACTGTTAAGCAATTGCTCTCTAATGGAATAATTACTATAGATTACATAAAATATAAAGATAACCTTGCGGATCCGTTTACTAAAGGTTTACCAAAAGAGCAAGTAGATAAATTATCGAGGGGAATGGGTTTAATGCCTATAATCTAAGAGTTTTCATAATGGAAACCCAACTTAGTTGACTGGAGATCCCAAAATCTAGGTTCAAAGGGACAACATAAATTATGTGAAATTCAAATGTAACACTGTGGAGTTTTAAAGTCTCCTACTCATTCCTATGGTACAAATGTGAAACAGTGTTTCCTGTACTGTGAGTTAGGATAAGTAATGCTTTTAATGATTTCCATATCTTATTATACTAAGTGGAGTAAGACAGGTTACTTTTAATGGGAAATCACCTATATGAGTGAGAAATGTGGCCACTTGTATGAGAATTATAAAGGCTATATTCTCTAAAAGCACTCATGAATACAAAGAGTTGTTCAGGGCCAAAATGAACACAACTATAAGAACCAAAGATGTTCGAAAGAAATAGTATGAGTTATATTGTCTTGGTTTACTCTATATAGCTGAACAGTTCAAGACCTATGTTCACTAATTAGGTAGTAAATCCGATAGTAACTCACTAGGGAAGGTTCAAAGTCACAAGCTACGCCTCCTAATGCTACAACTTTCATTGTTTACTCTCTCTATTGTCTGCATCTTCAAATTGCATTTGTTTAGTCAATTTCCATTCATGTGGGGGATTGTTGGAAAAATTTAGTTTTGACCAGCAATGTTTAAGCATGATTTTTAGTGGGATCCATATCTGATTTGTGAATATAAGTCTTTGGGTTGCGTTCCTCTCGTCGAGTAGTTGCTCGTAGAGTATTTATTTGCTCAAAATCGATTTCGGATGAATGAGAAATTGAACCTTTTATAACCTTGTTCGAAATAGGACAAATCTTGTGTAAAAAGAATAGTCCCACATTGGAGAAGTGTGAGAACCTTAAGAGCCTCTTATGTACTTTGGTTGGCCTATGGGTTTGGGCCCCAAGGGGCACCCACTTTTGTGAAAGGGGGAGGACCTAAGCAAGACCACACATGCGTGCGCGTGCGGCCCGCCCGTCCGACCGACCCAACCCGGACCGGGCTGGGCTGGGCTGGGCTGGGCTGGGCTAGGCTAGGCTTGGTTTGGTTTGGTCACTTAGAGCTTGTGTTGGGCTTGGGCTGTGCCTAGGTCCCTCATGCCTAAATTTTTTTTTTATTTTCTGGGTTTATTTCCAACGGGTTTTTGGGGTGTATTGAGTCTGTTCTTTTCTCTTTAAGTCTTTTCTTTCAAATACATCTGTTTGGGCGAATGGGTGCTTGTGAACAGATTCTTTGGCTCTTCGTACAGTCACCATTTCTTCTATAAATAGTTGTCCAGAGTCTGCATTTTTCATTCAATTTTTCACATCAAGTGTTAGTGTCTGTATAAGTCTGTGAGAGAGAAAACTCTGCGTTATTTGGTTTATAGCTTCATGTATATTAAAGTGCTGCAATAACAAGAAGGTAAGATCGTTGAAGTCCTGGGAAACATACGCCATTACTCCATCAGCATCCGTGTGGGGTGCTAATTGTCTTAAGGACATAGAGTTTTTCTAGCCTCGGTCTACAATTGTTTTTCTTCTTCTAACCCGCTATTTTTCCTGTTTCGTTCTTTATATATATATCAGTTTCGTACTGCTATATATATATATTGATTTTAGAACAGTAATAACAGTTTTGTACTGTTATATTAGTACTGTGTTTACATCAGTATTATATACTAATTATTTATTAGTACTCCGGTATTACAGTATATGTACATACTAACAGTAATTTGTAGATATTTGTTGTAAGAACTGATTAGGAAATTTTTCACATAAAAGTCTGAATACTTTGATTTTCGAGCGTATCCAGACTAAGTATGCATCTTCCCTTGAAATACACGATTGAACAAATGCTCTCTTTTTTTAAAAATAAATGTGATTCACAATATTTATGAAGGATGACGAGTCTAAATACTTCAATTTTTGAACGTATCTAGGTTGAGTTTGTATTTCCTTTTGAAACACATTTTTGAACAAAAACTCTATTTTTAGAGTAAATGAGGATTCATAATATTTGTGAAGGATGAAAATATGAATGCTTCGATATTCGAGCGTTTCCAAGTTTTTGACAAATACTTTCTTTTTGAGAGTACATGTATTCGAAATTTCATTAAGAAATATTTTTCTCTTGATAACACTTTTGACATGTTTTAAACAACGTAATCAACTGAACTTTAAAGATAATAGAGAAGATGCCCTTTGCATCATAGTATGTCAGGATAATCTATATTAGATTTCCTGAAAGATTTCTGAATTTAAAGTATGAATACAACATGGTGTATAAAGCTTAATAGAAAAGAAGAAATATAAATAGATATTGCATATTGCACGGAATGTAAATAAAGGTGTAAAAGAAAGAAAAATGAAAATAACTGGAAGGGAAATTTAGTAGTATATTAATATAAACATAATTTTGTTTTTATAAAAAATATATATAAATATATATATATATATATGTAAGTAATATTTATAGTTAAACATGAATACTAAACGAGATGATTCTTCATGATAATCGAATATTGATTATGGATATGCACTAAAAATTTGCCACCCAGGTTTTTTTCTCAACTCAACTGAAATCCCAACGATGGAGGACCAGGAGGAACCTGCCAATAACTATGACATTCAAAATTCTCACTTAACATGGATATAATTGTGATATGGTATATAGTTACGTTTGTTGTTTTCTGTCAAAATATATATATAGCGAAAAGGATAAAGTAGGAGTTGTATTCATATAAACAAAGTAACATAAGGCTCACAACCGAGCCATAAACAGTAGCAAAACACCCACNTTGACGACTGCAGACTAGACAAGGGCCCCCAACTAATCCAGAGAAGGTTCCCCGACAACCTTCCCCCGCGTCTAACACCCATCGGGCAGGCATGCGAACCTCAGCTAAACTAGTTACTCAACACCAACCACAAACATGGTTTACCAGGAAATAATCGTGACTTCCTAGACTTCCCTAGATGTACTTGTCTCCCTGACGTCCCATTCCGCCCTGAAGACGAAAACACCTAGCAAAGTCTCAGATGGTGTACCACATCCAGATAAGCATGGTCCACCATCCTTGTAGAAAGTCCTCAACCTTTCACAAGCTCACCTTAGTGATAATATATAGTAGTATATATATAGGTTGTGTGTCTTTTAAGTTAAAGTTCGAAAACTATTTTAGAAGAACCCTCTTGAAAACCGAAGTCCTTTTGTAGAAATCCCTTTTTTGAAATTTCTTCTCTTTTGAAAATCTACATACAACAAGTATAACTGGTCCTAAGGATGAGGGACCATGGCGAACCAACTCACCCACCCCCGTAAGGGTGAGGATCCCTGGCAAGCCAAACACACTCACCCACGTCGGTCGCGGAACCATGGCAAGCCAAGTCGCTCACTTACGTTGGTCGCGGAACCATAGCAAGTCAACACACCCACCCTCGTAAGGGTGAGGGAACCTTGTCAAGCTAACTCGCACAGCAAGTCCGTGGAGCCATGACATGCCAACTCACAGATCACCGGTATGGTCCATGGAACTATGACATGTCAACTCACAGATCACTCGGGCAGGAATCCGAGTGGA
This sequence comes from Macleaya cordata, assembly GCA_002174775.1. NCBI lineage: Eukaryota > Viridiplantae > Streptophyta > Magnoliopsida > Ranunculales > Papaveraceae > Macleaya > Macleaya cordata. The sequence continues at coordinate 29,542 of MVGT01000190.1, forward strand.
AGTAACACATACACCAGTCCACCTAAGGCATACACGGTTCTCCGTGTCTTCGTGAACCCTATCAGGCCCGGTAGTGAGATGCCCCTACCGTCTTTAGGCGATCACGGACAGAATTTCCTTTTTGTCACGTTTTCCAAAGTTCAGTTTTCACATCGAGAAAACACTCAATAAAACAGGTTTTCGTCTCTTCCAAAGGTTTTTAATATATTAAACCAGGTTTTCCAACACAACCACCATTTCATCCCCATAAACCGTAATAGAAAGATTGAAGTTACCTTTGTTCACAATCCTAGAGAAATATTTCATAAACATGATATAAAGTCAAACATGCATATTTCCATATTTAAAATAGTTTCTAAATATTTTCCTCATAACAGCAGTTTGTTGTTATCCATAAATTTCATACCATGCCTTGCATACAAAAGTATATACATAACCGTTCGAAACATGCATTTAAGAGGTTGGGTGCTATTAAGATGAATTGACCACCTACCTCTAGCAGTACAGGAACTGATCCTCCTCACCCAGAGAGTCAGCAATGCCCAGCTCACCAGCTGGACAAAGAAACAAAAGACAGAATTAGGTTCTAGTACTTAGAACCAAAAATCGAATAGATAAAAGAGGAACAATAAGAATTTAAAATCAAGAAACATCAACGACTTAGAGTACTACTCTAAACTTCAACAATTAGTAGAATTAGTACTACTACTTCAACCGTCTCTAATCAACCCATATCCACTGAA
>MVGT01000190.1:33507-62787 GCA_002174775.1 Macleaya cordata
TGTCCAATGTGCTTCAACAGCAGTTTGAGAACACCCCTAAGGCCAAGGACGTCATTGAGGAACTGCGTCTAATGTTTTCGGTTCATAGTCGTCCGGTAAAACAGGAAGCGACTAGGAAGCTGATGAACACTCGAATGGCTGAAGGGACCGAAGTTCGTGATCACATGCTCACCATGATGGGTCTGTTTTACGAACTCGAGACCCTAGGATCCAAACTTGACCACGAGTTCAAGGAGGACGTTATTCTTGCATCTCTCCCGCCTTCCTTCTCTCAGTTCAAGTTGAACTTCAACATGAACAAGATGACATCATCTCTACCTGAGATGATGAACCAATTGACGGTGGCGGAAGGGATTGTGAGAGAACGCAGGCCAGGAAATGTTCATATGGCTGAGGGTTCGTCTGGACTGAAGCCGAAAGGCAAGAAGTTCAAGAAGAACAAGAAGAAGAAAACAAAAGATGCAGCTAAGACTCAAGATGCTAACAAGGACAAAGGAGCGTCAAAACCAAAGGGAAAGTGTTTCCACTGTGGTAAGACAGGACATTGGAAGCGCAATTGCAGAGAGTTTCTAGCTAAGAAGAAACCTTCAGGTATATTTCAATCATTTGTTGTCGAGGCAAATATTGCCAATAATGCATCAGGTTCCTGGTGCATTGATTCTGGAGCCACTAATCATGTATGCAATTCGTTGCAGGGGTTCCAGATAACAAGACAGCTGGATGATGGAGAGATCTACTTGAATTTGGGATCAGAGGCAAGAGTTGCAGCGATCGCCATCGGACACGTTCGTCTTCTTACTAGTAGTAGTGATAGAGAGAATAATACTTTAGTTTTAAAGGATTGTCTTTATGTGCCGGATATTCGGCGGAACCTTATTTCAGTTTCTTGTCTCGCTAGAGATGGTTTGACAGTGAAGTTTGATTCCACCAAGGTTTTTATTAATAAAGGTAGTTTTATTAAAGCTTCTGGCACATTGATTGATGGTCTGTATTTAATATCTCCTATCATACCCTCTGCTTATAACAAGGAAGTTATGACTCAGTCGCCTTCTCTAAAAAGGAAGGCACCTTCAATAAATTCTACATATTTATGGCATCTTAGACTTGGGCATATTAACCTAAACAGGATCAAGAGGTTGGTTCAAAATGGGCCCCTGGGTTCATTGGACATTGAACCATGGTCACTCTGTGAATCCTGTCTGGAAGGAAAAATGACCAAGAGATCCTTTTCTGGGAAAGGAATAAGAGCCAAAGAAATATTAGAATTGGTGCATACAGACGTATGTGGACCAATGAATGTTAAAGCTAGAGGTGGCTATGAGTATTTCATCACCTTCACTGATGATTACTCTAGATATGGCTACATCTACCTTATGCATCATAAGTCTGAATCTTTTGAAAAGTTCAAAGAATTCAAGACTGAGGTCGAAAACCAAACGAGTAAGAGATTGAAAGCTATTCGATCTGATCGAGGAGGCGAGTATCTCTCAAACCTGTTTGGCAAATACTTGGTTGAGCATGGAATCGTTTCCCAGCTCACAGCACCAGGCACACCACAACAAAATGGTGTTGCAGAAAGAAGAAATAGGACTTTGCTAGAAATGGTAAGGTCCATGATGAGTTATACCTCCTTGCCCATTTCATTTTGGGGTTATGCCTTGGAAACGGCTGCATATTTACTGAATTTAGTACCTAGCAAGGCAGTTCCTACGACACCCAAAGAGTTGTGGACAGGTCACAAACCTAGTTTGCAACATATCCACATTTGGGGTTGTCCAGCACACGTGCTTAAAGGAAAGTCGAGCAAGATGGAACCGAAATCGGAAGTATGCATATTTATAGGCTACCCAAAAGGAACGAGAGCATATCTGTTCTATAATCCCAGGGAACAGAAGGTGTTCATAAGCGCGAATGCGATCTTTTTAGAAGAGGATCACATTTCCAATCATAAGCCTCAAAGTAAGGTCGTGCTTGAAGAGATGGAAGATACAACGACAGTGGGAGTTAGACATACCCCTAACTCACTCCCTGTGAGTATGGGCACGTATAGTCTGCCCGTGTTTATGGATCAAACTATATCTCTTCCCGTGACTCAACAATCTCATAGAGGCGCAGTGGAAGCATCTAGATTATCCAGGAATACAGATACCGAAATACAAGGTGCATTTAATCAGGCACAAGTTCAGGTAGAGCAGGAACCTCCGGTTCAGCCTGATCCGCCGGTTCAACCTGAACCGATGGACCAGGAACTACCTAATCAGCAAGAACCAGCTCAACCCGAACAACCAGTTCAACCGAACCCTCCGGTTGAACCAGTTCCTGCACCAGAGCCTCGTCGTAGTGGGAGGATTAGAAGATTTCCTGACAAGTACAAAAAGTTTGTAATGTTAGGAGAAGCTTTTCAAGTTGTTCCTGAGGAACAAGACACAGATCCTTCAAACTATGAAGATGCCATTAATAACACAGATTCGAGACTTTGGCAAGAAGCTATGAAAGATGAAATGGAGTCTATGTATTCCAATCAAGTCTGGGAACTTGTAAATCCACCACTCAATATTAAACCCATTGGGTGTAAGTGGATTTTCAAGAAAAAGAGAGGACCAGATGGAAAGGTGGAGACCTTTAAAGCAAGGCTGGTAGCGAAAGGGTATACTCAAAAGGAGGGTATAGACTACGAGGAAACCTTTTCACCAGTAGCTATGCTTAAGTCCATCAGGGTACTCTTATCTATTGCTGCTCATTATGACTATGAGATTTGGCAAATGGATGTCAAGACTGCCTTCTTGAATGGCAATCTTGAGGAGGACATTTATATGGTCCAGCCAGATGGTTTTGTAGCGGAAGGTCAAGAGCATATGGTATGCAAGTTGCAAAAATCCATATATGGACTTAAGCAAGCATCTCGAAGCTGGAACATCAGATTTGATCAGGCAATCAAGTCCCTTGGTTTTGATCAACATCCTGATGAAGCTTGTGTTTACAAAAGGATAAGACAGGAACAAGTGATATTTTTGGTACTGTATGTTGATGACATCCTAATCATTGGGAATGATGTGGGAGCATTATCCTCCGTCAAAATTTGGTTATCTAATCATTTTAGCATGAAGGACTTGGGAGAAGCCAACTACATCCTAGGCATCAAACTTCTGAGAAATCGGAAGTTAAGGTTGATAGGGTTATCCCAAGAAACCTACATAGACAAAATACTGGAAAGGTTTTACATGCAGAATTCCAAGAAAGGTCTCTTACCTTTCAGACATGGAATTCGGCTTTCAAAAGATCAGTGTCCCAAGACACATGATGAGGTGAAAGCCATGGAGAAGGTACCTTATGCCTCGGCAGTGGGTAGTCTCATGTACGCCATGTTATGTACCAGACCAGATATTTGTTATGCAGTAGGAATGGTTAGCAGATATCAATCCAACCCAGGCAATCCACATTGGATAGCAGTAAAGCACATTTTGAAGTATCTACGGAGAACCAAAGGATATGTGCTTGTATACGGTGGAGATGATCTAGTACCAATTGGTTATACCGATTCAGACTTTCAGGCAGATGCTGATGAGAGTAAATCTACATCAGGGTATGTGTTCACTCTAGGAGGTGGTGCTGTAGTATGGAGGAGCATCAAGCAGAAGTGCGTTGCTGACTCCACCACAGAAGCTGAATACGTAGCAGCTAGTGAAGCAGCAAAGGAGGCAGTATGGCTGAAGAAATTCCTGGTTGAGCTTACAGTTGTACCCAAGGCTATGCTACCTATTGTTCTCTATTGTGACAATAGTGGTGCTGTAGCAAACTGTAAAGAACCAAGGAACCACAAGACCAACAAGCATATCAAGAGGAAATACAATGTCGTCAGGCATTATGCTAGTGAGGGTGACATCAGCGTCACCAAGATAGCATCTGCAGAAAACATAGCAGATCCCTTTACCAAAGCACTTCCACAGAAGGCTTTTGATTCACATATCCATGGAATGGGGTTAAGGGAAAGTTTCCTTTGTTTGTAGTGCAAGTGGGAGATTGTTGGGGTTATGCCCTAAAAACAATGTTTACGACATTTATGAGTTTAATAAATGGTTTATTATTTCTGTTTAACATGCATATATATATATAGTGAGTATGATATAACAAGATGAATTAATTGTATGAAGTGTGTTCATACAAGGAGAGGTTTAATTCATCAATGTTGGTTCGTAGTCTAATCAAAGACTATAACACAAAGGATGATTATGTTATATAATGTGATGTATCTCCATCACAGGAGTGTTGACTCCTAATCCTATGTGTTAATGTAATTGAATTACATTGAACAGGTCAAAGGATGATTATCATTGTTTGTTGTCAGTTAACAATAATGATCATCAAAATTACTGTTATAGTAATTGGTCCTTAATTCTGAGAATTAACATATAACCTACATGAGAGTAGTGACCGTTTTGTTTTGCTAATCAGTGAGGTCAGAAACGAAAACGTGATCCAATATTCTGAGCAAGATGGATGGTCATTTATTCCATAGTAGGAATAAGTTAGTTCAATACGGAGTCCACATGAAATGACGTTCACCTGAATCACCTTGTAGGTTCTGATGATCTAGACTGGCCAGTAGTCTCCTAAATTGTTTGGGAGATTTATTAGATCATTAGGAACTATTGCATGGGTGATGGTCAGGGTTAGAATATGTAAATTCACCCTAGGCACTGACAAGTAAAGCCAGGGACGTTTACGAACGTCGGAAAATAGTGGAGGGACTTAATTGCGGTAATAACAGTGGAAGGGTTCCTTTCTAAATATCCACACTTTATGGAGGGTTCAGTTACAAATATTTGGTGGAGTTATTTGTAATTAAAATATTTAAATTCTATTTTGTGTGAGACACAAAGTTTAGAAGTTTAAATATTTAAAAGCCTAAAAGTGTGGGACCCACTTAGACCTAATTAGACTTAGCATAAGATAGAGATTGGGGACCTCTCTATATATATAGATAGAGAGGGGCGTTGATTTTTAGCCCAACCATAAGAAGAAAAACGTCACCCTCTCCCCTTCATCTATCTATGTGTGATCTAGTTACTTCAAGGTGAGAAAAAGAAAACCCTAAGTTTCAAAATTCGCAACAATTTCCCGCAGAGAAAAGAAGTCAATTTTTGAGGCACTTCGGTGAGGAATTGGAGGTCGGCTATTTCTGGGAAAGTTGTAGGAAATTCGATTTCCTACAAAAATCATATATCATACAGTCGAAAAGGATAACCGAGCAAAAAGATATACCAAAAATACTCCAGCAGGGTTTTTGGTGTTGGGTTTAAGTTATGTGTTGTTTTCTCATCGATTGGGGTGCAAGTTCAACGATCCGATCCGCTAGATCTGTTTGTGGGATCAACATTAGCAAACAACAAAGTTTTGAGGCTACAGTTCACACTTCAAAGGTATACTTTTCATCCTATTCTATTCAGATCCAATTAACAGTTGGACGTTCTATTAGGAATCGATTAAAGTTTTTTAAACCTTTAATTTTCCGCTGCGTTTTTAACTGGTATAATCGATTCCCAAAAAATAAATCATTGGAGACTTCCTAAAGATCCTTTTAAGATGTAGGACTTTTCTTTCAGTTTTGATTTGATTTGGTTTTAACATTGTTTAGTCCATTATTCTTTTTAGATTATTATTTATCAATTTGTTGAACTTATCTTTGAGTTAATAAAGTTTATTTCAATTTTATTTTACTTCTGCCAAGAATACGAGTGCAAGTTACTTGTTAAGCTTGGTGTAGCGCGTACACCCAAGGGCTTCAGGTAATTAATGGTTCCACTGGAATGCCTAGTTCTCATTGAGTAAGGGTTGCAGACCTGAAATGTGAGGGCGTGGCATTACACCGCTTTCTGACCATCTTGACGATTATGTCTTGTTAGTTCAAAAAGAGAAAAGCAGACTACCCAAAACTGAAGGAAGTATTTCCTTGACTCAAAGAATTAGAGAGAGAGAAAGGGATAGAGGATTCTCTGCTCTCCATAAAGTGTATCTTCAAATGAGAGGTTTGCTCCTCTATTTATAGATTTATTAAAGTTAGAAGTCAAGTTCCTGACCAATCAATGATGAACACTTTTCCTTTACTTGATAAGTGCTTGACAGCATTCATTTAATCTTTTCTCGTCAGGTTTACCTTTTGGAAATCTCTTTTCTTTCGTGAGAAAGCTCTTTTCTCTACAAGAAATCTTAATCCGGATAGGTACTCGCCTTATACCTAATCCTCCTAACTCCTTAGGTAAACAGCAAAATTGAGACCATCAAAGGAAGTAGAGCTTTTTCTTATTAGTGTCATGTCCCCACTAAAAATCCCTTTGAATGGTAGTCAGTTTGTGTAAAACCTCATTAGGTAGAAGGGAAGTGGACATGAAATAGAGTGAAATAACTCATAAACTTGATTGGATCATAGTATGACGCGCATGGGATAATGTATGATGTTTCCAACCACTCAATTTACCTCTAGCCTAATCAATGAGGTGGTCATGTACTTTGTTTAATTATAGTATAGATATTTGATTATGATTAAGATTTTCCAAGAATGGTTTCATGTGTCCTAAGATTTACGGCTCAATCTAATAAGATTTACCAAATTCAAGGTTTTTTTTATACCAAATGTAAGTTGGGCCGGGTCTCTTTAACCCTTCTCACTTCCCAAAAAAAAAAAAAAGAAAGAGATAAAGAAAATTTTACTGCTTTAAGACCCTAAGCCTCACAAAAAAAATTCTTTTTTTTTTGTACAGGAAAACAATTTGCTGGGTAATTCGTGTTAATTTGTATTTAACTTTTGTTTTGAAGAAATAAATTTGTTACCGGGATTAATGGCATTAAATAAAATAGACTTTAGGGGACCATATCGTGAACATATCGTCATGATTAACTTCTAGTTATAATGTCCGAAGTTTGTCCATACGAGGGGAAAAAAAACGAAAAGAAAAAGAGAAGGATAAAAAAAGTCAGCGGTCTCCGGTAATCACTCCAAAACCCATACTGTTCATTCTTTTTCTTTTTCTTTTTCCATGAACGGTTATTGGTGTTATTGGTCATGACTTTATCTGAAGCCACCAGTTTGCGTTTACATTAACTATAAGAGAAGGTCCATGTAAAAGACATTTATAAATGGACACGGCTACGTGAATATAATTTTCTTTTATTTGGGCCAAACATGAACACTGTGGAGCCCACATGATTACGATCTAAAGATTGATATCTTGTCAGTATGTTCTCCTTATTATGTAGATCATCCTCACAAAATATCAGTAAATTCTAAAATATCTAACACTACTAAAAATTGATTGGAAGTTGATTAAAAATCAGCGGTGAGAAATAAACAGTGAGGACTTTTCTATTAAAAATAAATAGTAAGGACTTTCATCCAATTTTTGATGAGATTAAAAGTTTTAAAATGAGCTCATTTTTTGTGGGAATGATCTAAATGGTGAGGAGAATATACTCACCAAATATCAGCTTTTGATTGTAGTCATGTGGCCCCACAATGAACATAAACATAAACATTATGGGGTCACTACGATCCAAGGGTTGATATTTGGTGAGTATATTTTCTTCACCTAACTCAATTTTATTTTTTTTATTTAAATATTACTTATTAGAGCATCCACAAAGGTTGAAATTTTTAACAAAATTGTAAATTTAAAGCACGTACACTTTTAGAGTACGAGAGACGAAATTAGCAAATTGACACAGGCGAAAGGCCTCAGCACCGCCCAAAGTTGAACGAGGGCCAAGATAGCCCCACAAAATTAACCTTATGATATTGCATATTAAGCAATCATCGTTGAGAATGCTTTTAGCAGATAGAACTGCTATGAATGCTCTAAGAAACATTCATGTATTATAAAAAAAAAAATAGAATAATGCTAAACCAAAGGGCGATATATAACATGGTGATACGTCAATTTCAAACACTTTCATGATTTGCACTCATCGCAAATTGATTTGCACTCCACCATGAATTGTCTTTTTTTTTGTAGCAATTGTTGTAGTGAAGCATGTCCTTTGGATGTGGTATAAACCTAAATAAAATGAGAGCTGTTGTTTTCGGATTGGGTACTCACTACTCAGTAGTCAGTACTCACGGGATACATACGAGTTTTATATAACTACTATCGAGGAAGGGAATACCATATCAATTTATTCAAGTTGATATAAAAAGTAGTTGAGATAATTTTTGTTTAATTATTTCCTACCTTACTTTAGTAAGTAAAATAAAAACAAAATAATAGTAAACCATCATTACCATTAATTCTTTTTGTCTTAAATATTTTTAGCATGCCATGCACACTGATATTATTTATATTTATAAATGATTCATCATCATCATTAGTTAAAATTAAATATGAAAAAAAAAAGAAAAAAACAAATACAAAAGTAGAAATCTTCATCTATAGAAAACCATGATATATATAAATTGTTTAGGGGCAGATTTCTTACAATACAAACATAGAACGAATCAGGGTACAGTCTTATATGTACAGGCTACATATACAAGCTTATGTGGGGCCCATATGAGGTTGCTGAGATTTTGTGAGAATGTTCTCCTCATCATGTAGATCATCTTCACCAAAAATCAGTCTATTCTAAAACTTCTGACCCCATAAAAAATTGACTCTTTTTCTAATCGTTCATTTTTTTACCGCGTTAATTTTTAATCAACTTTCGATCAATTTTTTTATGGGGCTAGAAGTTTTAGAATGGATTGATTTTTGGTGAAAATGATCTACATGATGAGGAGAATATTCTCACAAAATCTCAGCCCTTAGATGAACCTCATGTGGGCCCCACATGAGCCTGTACGTATAACCTGTACATATAAGGCTGTAAGCCGATCATTCTCCTGTAAAATACCTGTAATTGCAAAACCAAACTTGTACTGGAATAAAGGGGAATTTGGTGGGATGAGTCGCGGACTAGGTTGCTTTCTTTAAGACGATTCGCGGCTCTGCCTAAATGTGCAAGCAGTTTATCAATCTCATCATCCCTAAGATAAAACAGCCTAGAAAACCTTCTGTCTTGATTTTCCTTGCACGGTGGAAAATTGGAACACTATTACACTTCAATTCTTGCTCGGGAACAATTTCAGAAATACGAGAGTTTTTAGAGCAAGAAAAAGACTGAAATTTTCTCATTTATTTCTTAAGATCTGTTAGCTATTTATAGCCCAACATGCCAACAGCTAGAAAACGACTGTAATCATTGTAGCCAACAACTATAAAACGACTATATTACTGTAGCCAACAGCTAGAATTTTATTTTCTAAAATAAAAATTATAATAAAACTTCTAATTCAAATTTAAGGCCCAAAAAGCCCAAAGGCCTAGCCTAGTATTTGATTATATATGTACATATATATGTATTATCTAGTATAAGTGGGTGGGAGAAGGTTTGATCCCTTAACTTGAAGGAAGAAACCCAAAACCTTAACCAGTACTCCAAAGTTATTTTGATGAATAGTGAGTACAAAATAATTCTTTTAAATATATACCCAACAATCCCCCCACTTATATTTAAAAAACATCGACCAAGAACAGATAGAGATGTGCATAAGTAAAGGTATTTGTCAATTTAAACCTTATCTTAGTGATAAGGCTCTTAGAGTATAAGAATGTAGAGTGACATTAGTCTTGAACTCTAATTCGAGTATATATACTTCAATTGCAAACACACACAACTCTACTAGTGTAAAGTTCTAAAGCCAGCACTTTACAGCCATGTGCTTCTATCCCAGTTATAATGAATGCTCTAGAGAATTTACCCAGAATTTTCATAGGAAGCGGCCACACTTCCACATTCATATAGGTTAGTCTATCAAGAGTACTCCTATAGCTAGGTCCTCTACTCTAAATAAAGATATAATCCTCATTAAGAGGTAGATATAACTCAACCTTAACCATCCTCAGGATGTCATGCTACGGGATGGAGTCGTTTATTAGCATGATTCTATCTATATCATCATGTGAATTTTTTTTTTCCTTTGAACCTATTTTTTGGGATCTCCTGCTTATAGGCAGGGTATCAATCACAAATAACTCAATTCTTAATGGGCCTAAGTCTCATCCCTTTCGAGGTATTCCACACCTTTTTCTCTGCTAATCCTTTCGTCAAAGCATCATGTAGGTTCACTTTAGTCCTTACATAATCAGCTCTAAATGTTCTGATTCTCTAACTACGAATTTGTGAGGAGTTTTAGCAACTTTCCCTTAACTACAAAATTCACATTTTTAAAGTTTACTAAGGAAGCTTAAGGAATAAATCCTAACATGCTCATGTTCTTTACTAGTTTTTCATTCACATGACAGAGTCTAGCATGCCAAACAATAAAAGTGCAAACAATATAAGAAGAAAGTGCAATATTATTCATCTCAATATTAAGTTTAAACATGCCATCAGCAGCATAGTCCTTTCCACAAATATAGAATTTTTAGTAATAATATACTGATCTGATCCTATAGTCTAAGTAAATCCAGCCTTGTTGAGGAGATATCCGAAAACCAGGTTCTTTGGAGTATGAAGAACGTCTTTCAGAATGGCAATTCTTGTAGAAGTAAACTTTAGTTCCACCTCTCCAGTTTTGAGAACATTAGTGGTGTGGGAGTCTCCCAACAACACTTTCTTATCATCAGATTCAACATAGCTCTTGAATAGGGACCGATCATAACATACATGGCGAGAAGTGCCAGCATCTACCCACCGCTCTTCGGATCCACTTATCAGATTAATTTTTTATATCATTGCCACGAGTGGCTCATCAGTTACGTTGGCCTAAGGTGCGGGATGATGTTTGTTACTTCTGCAATTACGAGCCATGTGGCCTAGTTTGTTGCAGTTGTAATACATAAATGGAGCAGAAATTGAATTTTATCCATTTCTTGAAGGGGGTTAATTCTGGTTCCTGTTTTGGCTTCTAGGAGTTCTTTCGGTTCTGGTTCGGCTTCATGTTTTTTTTGGTCGGTTTCAGACTAACTGGAGCCTGACTTTTATTGTTTGAAACAATAAGTATCTCTTCTTTCAAGTCTTATATCCGAGCCTCCTCCTCAACCCTCAATTTGGTGATCAAACTTTCAAGAGAGAAATAGTCTGTTATATGACGCAGGTACTTTTAAATTCCTTCCAACTTGGTGGTAACTTGTCTATCACAACAGCTATCTGAAATTGCTCATCTATGTTCATTTTATTAGTAAGAATTTCATTAACTATTTTTTGAAACTCATGAGCCTGGGAGACAAAGGATTTTTCATCCACCATCTGAAATTTTAGATAATGACTAACAATATATTTTTTCGACCCAGCCTCTTCAGCTTCATACTTTTTGAAGAGCATCTCAAACATCTTTTGCAGTGTAAAATGTACCATAATACTCATATAGATCATTAGACAATGCATAAAGAATATAATTTTTGCAGTCAAAATCATTATCCATCTATTTGTTAATCTATTTTAGGTTTTCATCAGTATAAGGGTGAACTTCCTTTGGTTTTGTTGAACTCAAAATTACATATAGTTTTTTTAGTTTGAGGAAGAAGAATATCTTTAGTTTCCATCTTTTGAAATGAAGTCCTTCAAATTTGAACGTCTTATTATTGTTAGTGAAAACAACATATTTTCTTTCGTCTTCTATGGCAGAAAGATCGTCTTAAAATTATTGGAAATATAGTTGTAAAATACCTATAATCATAAAACCAAAATTTTACTGGAAAAACAAGAGGAACTTGCTGGGATAAGTCGAGGACTAGATCACTCTCTTTAAGACAATTCGCGGCTCTGCTCAAATATGCAAGCAGTTATCAGTCACGTCGTCCCCAGGATAAAACAACCCAGAAAATCTTCTGTCTCAATCTACGTTGCAAAGTGGGAAATTGGAATACTATTACACTTCAATTCTTGCTCGAGAATAATTTCAGAAATTTGTGAGTTTTTAGAGGAAGAAGAAGACTGAAATTTTTTTTTAATCTATTTCTTAAGATATGTTAGCTATTTATAGCCCAACATGCCAATAGCTAGAAAACAACTATAATCATTGTAGCCAACAACTATAAAACGACTATATTACTGTAGCCAACAGCTATAATTTTATTTTCCAAAAGAAAAATTATAATAAAAATTCTGATTGAAATTTAAGGCCCAAAGAGCCCAAAGGCCTGGTCCGGTCTTTGATTATATATGTTCATATATACATATATGTATTATCTAGTATAAATGGGTGGGCGAAAGTTTGATCCATTGGCTTCAAGGAAGAAACCCAAAACCTTAACCACTACTCCAAAGTTGTTTTGATGAATAGTTAGTACAAAACAATTTTTTTAAACATTTACCCAACAACCCCCCACTTATATTTTAAAAAACACTGAGCAAGAACATATAGAGATGTGTATAAATAAAAGTATTTATCAATTTGAACCTTTACTTAGTGATAAAGATCTCAGAGTATAAGAATGTAGAGTGACATTAGTCTTAAACTTTAATTCGAGTTTATATACTTCAGTTGCCAAACACACACAACTCTACTAGTGTAAAGTTCTAAAGCTAGCATTTTACGGCCATGTGCTTCTATCCCAGTCATAATGAACGCTCTAGAGAATTTGCCCAAAATTTTAATAGGAAGCGGCCACACTTCCATATTCATATAGGTGAGTCTATCAAGAGCACTTTTGTAGCTAGGTACTCCACAGTAAATAGAGATATAGTCCTCATTAATATTTAAATATAACTCAACCTTAACCATCTTCAGGATGTCATGCTACGGGATTGAGTCGTATATTAGCATGATTTTATCTATATCATCATGTGAATTATTTTTTTTTTTCCTCTGAACCTATTTCTTGGGATCTCCAGTCTATAGGTAGGGTATCGATCACAAATGACTCAATTTTCAATGAGCCTAAGTCCCATCCCTTTCTAGGTGTTCCATATATACCTTTTTCTGTGTTAATTCTTCCGTTAAAGGATCAGCAAGGTTCACATCAGTCCTAATATAAAGGCCCTAAGGCTTGCCCCGTTCTTTCATTATATATATATATAGGTGGGAAAATGTTTGATCCCTTGACTTCAAGAAGAAACGAAAAACCTTAACCACTACTCTAAAGTTGTTTTGATGAACAGTTAGTACAAAATAATTCTTTTACACATATACCCAACATAAATCTTTGAGTACTTTTGTTCTCACCCCCAAAATTCTATTATTTTCCCCCTTTTTTAGGGATTTGGCAGGTCAAGATGATCATCTCTTTAGGATGACTTTCATTTTCTACCACACAATACCAAATAAAGATAACTCACTAGTAGAAAGAACGAAATTTGTGCTGAACAGAACTTTACACTCTTTAAAATCCACACTCTAAATACAGATTGGTGGGAAAACCCAAGGCACATACACTGTATAACTCAACTATCCAAATCCAAATTTATCAAAAACACCCAACTATTAACTCGGCCGAGTTGACTCTGTAAAATATACATTCATTCAAGACTGTTTTCTAAACTAGTATAGTAGTATATATGTAATTTATATATAATATTTTTTTTTTGTTGAACTTCACATAATCAAACGGTCAGAAACCGCCAATCAACAATCAAGGACTCTCAATTGTTTTAGTACACCGCTTGGCAGCAAAGCTATTAACCAACGCTAGTGCGTTGCTCGCAAACTTCTTCGCAATCAACGCTTGATTACATACATCAGACTTCATGGGTCCATTAGGAGCCAACTCGAATCCATCTGTACACGTTTCTTCGTTGGTAAGAGCAGCGCTCATCCACGTCTGCACGTTGCTCATCAGGAATCTAAAGGACCCACCACCATGATTGAGATGAAACATCTGCTTCAACGAACGTTTAATCTGATACACGGCGTCGTTGAAGGTGCTGTGACAATCGTGCAACGCAGCAATTGTTTTCGGGTCGGATCCAAAGTGGGTCTGGTTCGTGATGTTGGAAATGTAGGAAGTCATTTGATGAGCTTTTGAAAGTGATATTCGGATTGCAACTCGGGCAAGTTGACCCGGGTTTTGTTGAACGGCGTTGGAGTAGCCTGAGAGGGAGGTGTAGCAGAGATCAGGATATAAAGTTGCGTTGCAGCTTGTACGGATGAAATCTGTTGCGTTGCTTGTAGAATTCGTCGGATCGACGGCTGAGATTGCCGGAAGTAAGAAGAGTAAAATTGCTGGTGCTACAGCTGAAAGCTGAGAGAAGAATGGAAGGATTTGTTGAGTCTTTGATTTCGTAGCCATTTTTTCTAGGGGTTGGACAAGAAAGCTTGGGTTCAGAGGTCCTTAAGTAGGCTGATTCCTTGTCGCACAATTACAACATTACCATCGTAATTGTTTTTAAATTTCAAAAATGCCATTCTATTTTTAAAATTATAGAAGATAAATTATGAAAAAAATAAAGATGTTATTTTGGCTTTTATACTTTGTTGTCCTCATTGTATACCATAACGTGTCTTTCATTTATATAAACCAACAATAATATACCGAATTTCAAATTTGAAAGATATTTATTTCAAAAAAATATGATATGCCTTTTGTGAAAAAGGTCCCTGTTTTTATAAGTCTTATGTTTTTAATCCACATTTGCTAAGGACTTTTTTTACATTTTCCATATGCAAAAAAATTAGTTTTTGTTATAACACATCATGCTATAGGTGGCTACCCACCAAGGGATCTTATGCATGAGCTCGACACCTAATGGGAATGTATTTCTTTTACTTTTCATCCTATATATATATATATATATCCCATCCCCTTTGTTACTTGTATTAAGTGATATGAACAGTTGAATAAGAAATCTCTCTCCACTTCTCTCATATACACACTCTCGTACTTTTACACTTAGCTATAATACGTTATCAGTACGAGTCTTTACCAATTTTTGTGGGACAAGTTCTAGACTACATCATCAACAACAAGCTTTTGGATTATTCCGAAAATATAAAAGGTATAATTGTGTAGTTTTATTTTTAAATGTCGAATCTAACAAAGCTCGAGTTTGTTGCTTTAGATATTTTTAGAAATAACTACCTCACATGGATTCTGGATGCGGAATGAAGGAGACAAAATCCTTCATTCAAGAATCTAGAGAGAAAGTGGTTCTCTAGAAAGAGAACCAAGAGGTTTCTAGAGAGAACCTAAAGGATTCTAGAAAGAGAAAGTAAGAGACTCTAAAGAGAGAAAGTGAGAGAGGTTATTCTGATCTAGGGAAGTTCTCTTCTAGTTCAGATTAGTTCTCTTTAGATTTTATCAGTTAGTTTAGAAGGTGAGGTGAGCTCCTCTATTTATAGGTTTGCTGAGCTTGTAAGTCAAACTCTTAGCCAATGAGTAATGAACACCTGTTCTTCACTTTGTAAATGTGTGACAGCTGTTCATAAGTGCTAGACAGCTATTTGTTTACTCCTTTCTATCAGGTTACCTTTCGGAAACCTCTTTTTGACAGGTTTACCTTTTGGAAACTTGTTTTATTTAGTGAAAAAGCTTGTTTCTCTAATAGAAAGCTCAATTCAAATATTTGCTCCCACATGTTTGCCCCCATTTTCTTAATATTATGAGTAATATTGAGAAAATCTTAAGAAAGAAAGAAAAAAAAAATTTAAAAAACCTTGTGGGGTATCATCCCTTTTCTCCCCCTAAATTATAAAGGTTTTTTGAAACCGTTTCCTTTGAGATCCGGGTTGCTCGGATTTTCAAATTTCAATTTTAAAATTTAGTCCGTTTAACTTTTAAAAGTGCCCCTATTTTTTAGGCACGTTTTCCAAGTTGAAGCAAAGTGGGTTAAATACTTTTAAGGGGAGGGTTTTTTATTTTTAAAGTCTTTTTTTTTGTTTTCTCGCCTTCTAGGGTTTCCTTTTCTCCTTTTGTTGAAAGCTATTGGCGAGGAGATCTCTTGAGGAACCGAGAGCTTTGTTTAGCATTTCGGAAGGAGTTACTTTAAATTATGGCCAGATTCTTGGTCAATTTGTTAGAAAAGGTGAAATCAGCATTTTTTAAGGTTAGCTCGAAGGTGGCCTGAGTTTTCCGCTTGATCCTTTGATCGTAGAATTCCTTTGTTTGTGTAATCGTGCCCCCAGTCAGTTCACCGGAAAGACTTGTTCTTTGCTGAAGTCTTTCGTAGAGCAGAACAAGTTAGATCCGCCTAGTTTTGATTTACAACAGATCCTTGAATGTTATCAAGTTCGTACAATGACCAATGATAACTTCAAGTTCTTCTATCTTGTTCAAAGGTTAGGGAAGAAAGCTTTAGTGAAAGAGTCTCCTGTGTCTTCGAGAGTAGAGAAAGAATGGCCTTCCTTGCCTTTAATCATTGGTGGAAATTGGGAGTTTGGTGTCTTTGTTCCTCCAACGGGTTTTGGGCGAATCCCGACCAAGTTTATCTGTCAAGGTTTTATCGTTCCCCTTTTTTGTTTTTTATTCGGTGTTTATATAGCTTGAATGTCTTTACTTTCAGAGATTGTTAACGCAGTTTTTTTTATAGCTTTAGACATCGCTTTGTCTAGTTCTTCTCATGGTGAAGATTAGAAGACTTCTCGTAAGACTATTGCTGCAAAGAGCTCTCTAGTTTTGAAATCTGCTCCAGTTTCCGTCCCAGAAGTTTCTGTATAGAAAAGGTCTTTGAAACCTCCACTTGCTCCTTCTCCTAAGCGTCTGAGAACTTCCGAAACCTCTTCAAGTGATGTTTTAAAATGTCCTGTTCCAAAAACCCCTTCGCAGAAAGCTTTCGAAGTGGACGAGTTGTTTTCTCCCTATTTTAAGCATGGTGAAGCTTCTTTAACTATTAAGGATTCATGTATTTAGAATCCTAAGTTAAGCAAAGCTATCTGTTCAGAGGTTATGCTTCCAAGGGATAAAGCCCGCTTTATTGATTTGCCAATGACTGACATCTTTTAAGAGATGCATCTGTAGTGGTACAAAGTGAGTTTTTATTTTCCACTTTTGAGTAATTTTTTCTGTTGTGCTTTCCTTTCATTTTCCCTATGTTTGGCTCTCTTTTATGCTGGAGGTTTTATTCAGGAGGTTGAACACACACTTCAACTGTCGCTTGAAAGAGATTAAGGATGGGTTTTTGGCGAAGAAGCGTGTCGAAATTCTCGAGTATCAGTTATAACAGAAGGATTCGCTAATTAAGCAACTGGAGTTAGACTTGGGCTTTGAAAGAAGTGTTTCTTTGGAATTGCGAGAACGCGTAAAGCTGCTTGAGCAAGAGAAAGCCGAACAACAATCTCTGTATTTTGAAGTTACTTCAATGAATGAGAAGTTATATTTTGCATCTCGAGTGGTTGTTACGGATCTTCAGTCGAAGCTTTCGGAGCAGTCCTCTCTTACCCAGGCTACGTTGGATTTGAGGGTAGCCGAACATGAGAAGCGAAAAGAGAAGCTTAAAGTTGCTCCAGAAGAAGTTGCTGCGGAAGTTAATCCTTCTCAGACTATTTTCTAGATTAAAGATCCTGATCTTCAGCATTTTCTGGATCGCTTGACTGTTGAATCCAAGTATCCACCGACACCTACTGTTGATGATCTCGATTAAAGCGGGTTTTTCTTACTACTCTTTTATTCTTCTTTTAAGAAAACAATCTTTAGGTTCTTTACTGGTTCATTTTGTGGATAATTGTTTTACCAACCTCTTGTCTGAAGAGGTTTCTTTTGGTTGTGTGTAAACACTTATTTAATTTTGCTTATATATATCCGTAAAAACTGTTTTCTTTACAGTTTACTGAAGTTTGTATGCTCTTTTGTTTATGTGCAGGAAACCTTGTCTTTGTGTTTTTTTTTTTCTGAAAGCTGTTAGCTTCAAGTTTTTTTTTTAATGAGAAGAGGTTTCATTTGAGTTTTACTAGGAACCTTGTTTTTTGTTTTGTACTCCAATTATGTGAAGAAGTTTCTTTTGATTTGTCCATGTGTATATGTTTATGTGCCTGAAATCTCTATTTTGTGTTGTTTTCCAAATATTAAAAGCTGTTCAGCTTCAAGACTTATTCTTCGAAAACTTTGATTGTTTTGTATGTTAATTCCTTATATTTGTTGGAATTGTATTATTTTCCAGGTATTGAAAGCTATTCAGCTTTTAAGACCCTTCAATGGAAAACTTTCCTTTTAGTTTTATTTTTATTCCTTTTTGGTGAGGAATCCTATAATTTTCCCAGTTTTGAAAGCTTTCAAGCTTCAAGACTGTTATCTAGAAAATTTTTATTTTTTACTTTTTTGTTTTCTGGACGTTTGACAGGGCAATCTTAAAAAAGCTTTGTTTTTAGTTTTTTATTTTAAGGGTAAACCTGAGAAACCTTTACACAATGAAGGACCTTTTATTAGTTTTTTGTGTTTTGGCTAGTAGGTTTCAAGTGTTGTACTTGTAAACCTTTTGTCCAAGGTTTGCTTTAAAGGGTAACCTGGAAATCCTTAGATACACATTTGAGCACAAGGAAAAGCAAGAAATCTCCCAATAACGATATAATTATTGGGCAATAGAAGAAAACCGATGACAAAGAGTGGCATTCAAAAAAACCAGTTCATTGAAAGAGCCTTGCTACTGACGGTTTAATTATAGGGCAAACATGAAAATCCAATAATCCAAGGAAACAACTGAGACCCAACCCGGGATCCTTTTATGGTTTCATTCTTGGGAAAACCAAAAAAGCCAGTAACATTTCAAAGGCTATGCATCCAATAACCTAGCACTGGTAACCTCACCTCCCTGGTTTAAATTTTGGGGCAAACTTAGAAAACCAATACTTTTCTATAAGTATTCTAATTTCCAAAGAACTACATTCTTATATAACCTTATAGTCTATGGTTTAATTCTTGGGCGAAACCTGATAATCTATACGGTCGGAGTTTTCTACTATATATTTCCTTGCTTTGTGTACATTTAAGGTCCTTGAAGGTTTTCTTTTAAGGGTAAACTAGTAAACCTTTGAAAACAACAGTTTAATTACAAGGTAAACCTGAAAAACCAAATATTAACAAGGTTTATTTCAGAGCATTTCCTTTCTTAAGGATAAAACTTCTTCAAATAAAGTATGTTCCATGGTCATTCAAAGAGATCACCTTCTATAGTTTTTAGAAAGTATGCCCCGTGTCCTGCTTTACTTTTCACCAGGTAAGGTCCTTCCCATAAAGCTCTAAGCTTTCCTGAATTTGGTTCTTCTTGGCTAGGAAAAACCTTTCGATGTACCAAGTCACCTGGGATTAGCTCTCCTGCCTTGACTTTTTTAGAGTATGCACGTGAAAGAGTTCGATGATAGTTTTCCAGTTGTAAGATAGCTTTCTCACGTTTCTCCTCATGCGAGTCCAAGCTTTCCATCATTTTTTTGGAGTTTTCTTTCTGCCTTCTAGAGATGGTTTTTGTTGTGGAAGCTATTACTTCAGTAGGAATCACTGCTTCCATTCCATATGCTAACGAAAATAGAGTTTCTTGTGTGGATTTTCATTTGGTGGTTCTATAAGCCCATAGAACTTCGTGTAAACAATCCACTCATTTTCCTTTAGCTGCTCCTAGCTTTCTCTTGAGATTCTCTAGTAATGCTTTGTAGGTAGCTTCAGCTCGACCATTCCCTTGTGGGTATCTTGGTGCTGAAAACATGCATGTTTTGTAGGATGTTTCCTACTTTTGAAAGTTAGTATATTCTTAAAGAAAGCTCTTCTAGAAGGCATTCTTTGTGTAGAATTTGTGACCTTTGCTGTATTTTATACTGTTTGCAAAAATCTTTCAGCTTAGTTCCTTTGAACTGTATTCTATTGTCAGCTACAATGGCCATAGGAAGTCCAAACCTGAATAATTATATATCAAATATTTGATTCAAAATTTTAAAAAGCTTTGTTTTGAGCTGCTTTTAGAGAGCTTTCAATTTGAAACAAGTTTCTGTGCTACTTTTATTTTTTCCCAAACAAATCTTCTGACATTGTGTTCTGTAATTTGAACGAACTACCCATTTCGTAAAGTAATCCGTTCCCACTAAAAGGAATCTGTGTCCTTTCGGAGCTCTTGGCATTGGGCCAACGAAATTGAAAGGTCCCCAGGGTTTGTCAATATTCATGACAGAATAACTCGATCAAATGGAGACCTATTTGAGTCAAGAGTCAGGCGTATCCTCTCCGTGCAAAACTCTCTCATCATCAAGAACAGAAGAAATAGCACCTCATCGGACTCGGTCTTGCATCCGGAACTCTCTGTATATTGGTAAGTGACCTATAGACTATCATAGGTGGTTAGACATGCACTAGGACTCATTGCATATAATTAGAAAGCATTTGGATTGCCAAAATGTGTTTGCAAAAACGTTTTTGCCAAAATTCCCAGTATGTATCGATACCCCTTAAAGGGTGTATCGATACTGGACTCATCTGTTTTTCAAGTGAGGTCAGTATCGATACCGCCCTTGGTCAGTATCGATACTGCCCTCACCTGTCTAACAGGTGGAGTCAGTATCGATACACCCTGTTGATCAGTATCGATACTGACCTCACCTGTGAGCTCAGTATCGATACAGCTCAGCTGTGTATCGATACACCCTACTGGGTTTTGCTGTCGTGCGATTTTCTGACCTAGGGTTTTTGGTCCTTTTTGTCCTAAAAGCTCATGTGTTGTCTTCACTCTATATATAGATAGAGAGACTAACTTTGTTAGCTGAGCTCTTAATTGAAGGAAGAAGAAAGAATATTTGTGAGCTTCAAGAGAATAAGGAATATTCATGAACTCAACCATTTGTCTTCTTCTCCATTGTTGTCTTCTCTAGACCTGAGTGTGAGGTTGATTCCTTCTTCCCTGAGAGTTGTAGCTGTACAAACTCTCCCTATATTTCTTCACCTAAGCTAGAAAAACTTAGAACATCCATATAGCATGAAGATCTAGTAGGGCCATAAACTCAAAGCATTTCATTCAACCTTGTTGTCACTGGTGAAGTTCCGGTGAGGTCGCCGGTGGAGCTCCGGCGAACTGAAAAACTTGATTGTGGTCAAGTGAAACGTGAAGATTCAAACACAAGTGTGAGACTTGGAGGATTCTGAGTTGGAGGCACACTCTCTCACCATTGAAGAGGCGGTTCGTGGATTCGAGCTGTGAAGAAAGACCGGTCGAGTTTTGCACGAGGGGATTCGTGTGTTCGATGCGAACGGTTGTAAGATTTCTATAAACTCTTAGTGGAAATTTCTGGACTAGGTCCCGGGGTTTTTTCCGTTTGGATTTTCCCCGTCAACAAAACCTTTAGTGTCACTTACTCCATTGTTGATGATTTGTAGTGCAAGCTTGAAATATTTGATTCTAAG
This sequence comes from Macleaya cordata, assembly GCA_002174775.1. Lineage (NCBI taxonomy): Eukaryota > Viridiplantae > Streptophyta > Magnoliopsida > Ranunculales > Papaveraceae > Macleaya > Macleaya cordata. The sequence goes on from MVGT01000190.1 coordinate 54,786, forward strand.
TCAATTCCGCACTTGAGAATCGAATAAGTCATTACTTGGTTGTCTTAATATAATCTCATTGTGAATTGAGTTTCAAAAGAATTGAAAACTAGGTAGATATTGATCCCCCTTCCTCATACACCTTAAGTAAGGTGATATTTCAATTGGTATCAGAGCAAGGCTCACCTTATAAGGCTTAACATCCCGGTGAGATCCTTGTAGTAAATTATGGAAGGAAGCTCCGTGAACAGACCTCCATTGTTCAATGGTAGTAACTATGCATATTGGAAAGCTCGCATGAGAGCCTTTCTAAGCTCGATTGATGAAAGAGTTTGGAGGGCTGTAGAAAGTGGTTGGTCCCCTCCGACTATAACCGCCACAGTGGACGGTGTGGCTACAACCAAACCTAAATCCATTGATCTCTGGACTCAGGATGAAATTGATAAGGCCACCTTCAACAGCAAAGGCCTCAATGCCATATTCAATGCTGTAACGGCAGACGAGTTCCGAAGTATCTCTAACTGCCTCACTGCAAAGGAGGCATGGAAAAAACTAGAAATCACTCATGAGGGTACTCAGACTGTTAAGATTGCCAAATTGCAAATGCTTACAACCCAATTTGAAAATCTTCGTATGGAAGAACATGAAACCTTCAACGAGTTTTATGGGAAACTCGGTGAAATAGTAAACAACTCGTTTGCCCTAGGAGAGACCATTTCCAACTCCAAGATAGTCCGTAAAGTGCTGAGATCTCTCCCCGAAAGATTCGAGGCTAAAGTTACGGCTATCGAGGAGAGTAAAGATATTGATGCTCTTCTTCCTGAGGAACTTGCAGGTAATCTCAGGACATTTGAATCAAACTTTAGATCGTCGAAGAAGTCAAAGAACATAGCCTTCAAGGCTTCCAAGCAAGCAACTAGCAAGGGGGATCTTACCTCTGACAACTCCAGTGATGATGAAATTGCTCTTCTCTCCAGGCAGTTCAAGAAGTACTTGAAGAAGAAAGGAGGATTTCAGAAGTTTGATAAGTACAATCATTCCTCTTCTAAATACAAGCCACATGAGAATTTCAAGTCATTTGATAAGAAATTTGAGAAGAAGAAGAGTGATGAGATTCAATGCTACAAATGTCGCGGATTTGGTCATATGGCTAGCTCATGTGCAAACAAAGGAAGCTCAAACCACTTAAAAGGGAAGAAAGCAATGAATGTTACCTTCGATGACTCTTCGTCGGAATCTGAATCATCCCAAGAAAGTGAAGGAGAGGTGAAACAAAATTTTGTGGCCTTCACAGCCTCACTACTATCCCCACAAGAACAGGGTGAAGACGAAGAGGACATATCCAATCATTCGTCTAGTGGTGATGATATGAGCGAAGAAGATTTCCAAGAAGAACTTCTGTTCTCTAGAATTTTGGAGAACAGCAAGAGTCTCACAAAGAAGAATAAGGAACTTCTAATGAAGGTCACATCCCTTGAAGTGGAAAAGAAGGACTTGATCCTTCAAATGAATGAGTATCCCAAGAAGGCCATCGAAGACTCTGAAATTCTCAAGGGAAAGGAGAAAGAAATCAAAATTCTCAAGAATGATCTTGGGATGGCGCATGAAAGAATTACATCCCTTCTCAATGAGATGAAAATGGTCAAGGAAGAGCTGTGCAAGTCGGAAGAGATGTTGATGAAATTCAATCATGGATCGAACAATCTAATGTCAATGATGAGTGGGGCAAAGTACTCGGGGGACAGAAAGGGGCTTGGATTTGACAACTGCAAAGGTGCTAGCACCTCAACTTCAACAACCTTTGTAAAGGCCAAGGTGTTCCCTTCTTCACAAACGGGTTCGGGTATTCTTGCCAAAGAACAAGTCTCAATGCCTGTAGATCAACAACAATCCTCGAAACATTTCACCAAATCGCAAGCAGAGACAAGAAACACTAGGAGATCATCACAAACCATCCATACATGCTCATATTGTGGATATCGAGGTCACTTGCAAAACACCTGCAAGTTTTATTTGGATGACCTCCATCACACCCATAGAGAAAGGAAAAGGCTAAAGATGTTCAAGCAACTTCAACAAAAAGCAAGAGCACTAACTGGAGAAATTGGGAGATTGACAAACCCCAGCTTTAGAAAGAACATATATAGTGGGAAAATCTATGTGGAGAAGGAGAGCCAACAAAGATACACTTCTAAGCCAACCGATACTACACCAAAGAAGAAAGAGAAATGGGTTTGGGTGAAGAAGAATACTGAATTCAAGGCTCTGGTGGCACTTATGGCATACAAAGCTACCACAACGGATTGGTTTCTAGACAGTGGGTGCAGCCGACACATGACTGGGGACAAAGAGTGCTTCTCACACCTTGAGAAATTCTCTGGTGGGAATGTCACTTTCGGTGATGGAAGTACAGCAAGAGTGACAGGGAAAGGAACAATCAAGCTTCCTGGAATCCCAGAAATTCATGATGTCCTATATGTAGAAGGTATGCTTGCTAATCTCTTAAGCATAAGTCAAATTTGTGACTCTAACTATTCGGTAACCTTTAACTCTCAAGGATGCATAATTAAAGATCCAAGTGGGGTAGAAAGCATACATGGGAAGAGAACTTCCAGTAATTGCTACATGGTTGATACATCAACAAAACTGTTGTGTAATCTAACCAAGTTGAACACTACCCTTCTATGGCACCAAAGGATGGGACATGTCAACTTTAAGGATCTTGCTAAGTTAACCAACAAAGAAGCTGTGAGAGGTGTTCCAATGCTATGCAAAGAGGTTGATGACAAATGTGGAGCGTGTTTGATAGGGAAGCAAACACGAAGCTCTCACAAAGCCTCTAAAGATATTCTCACAACTAAACCTCTTCAGATCATCCATATGGACCTCATGGGTCCAATGAGAACTCAAACCATAGGAGGCACTAGCTATGTTTTGGTTATGGTGGATGATTTCTCTCGGTTCACTTGGGTGGCTTTCCTCCGTGAGAAATCAGATACCTTTGATGAGTTTTTTGTCATTGCGCAGAGAATTCAAAATGAGCAAGAAAGGAAGATCAAGAGAATTAGAAGTGATCGAGGAACCGAATTTCATAACACTAAAGTTGAAGACTACTGTGTTGAACATGGAATCAAACATGAATTCTCAGCTCCAATCACTCCACAACAGAATGGAGTAGCTGAAAGGAAGAACCGGACAATTCAAGAGATGGCAAGAGTGCTTCTTCATAGCAAAGGTCTTGCTCAAAGGTTTTGGGGAGAAGCAGTATCAACCGCATGCTACCTTGTTAATCGGGTCTACTTGAGGACCAAAACATTAAATACTCCATACGAGTTATGGTTCGGGAAGAAGCCTAATCTGAACTATCTTAGGATCTTTGGTAGCACGTGCTATATCTTGAGAGACCGTGAACACCTCGGGAAATTTGACTCAAAAAGTGATGAAGGCATTTTCTTGGGATATGCTGTGAACAGTAGAGCATACCGTGTCTACAACAAGAGAACAGAATCAATGATGGAGTCCATCAATGTTGTGATCGATGACATGGGGTCAAGATTGAAAGAGTCTGAGGATGAAGAGCTATCTCCAAACAGGTTAGGAGGAGTGAAGACTACCAAAGTCCGAGGAGATCCTGTACCAACTCCCAATGTATCCCAAGGAGACACTCACTGTGATGTCACAAGTGAAAAATCTGGTGAGGTTGACACAGAAAGCCAACAAGATGTCTCCGAGCTTCAGCGTCCCAAGTGGGCAAGGAATCATACAGTGGAGAACATCATTGGGGATGGAACCACTGGAATCATGACGAGAAGACAAGTTGAAAATATTGTACACCATGTGTGCTATCTCGCTGACTTTGAACCAACAAACGTCTTCGATGCTTTTCAGGATGAGAATTGGATCGAAGCCATGCAAGAAGAACTCAACCAATTCTCACGTCAAGATGTTTGGTCTCTTGTACCTAGACGGAAGGATATCAATGTCATAGGGACCAAATGGATATTCAAGAACAAGTCCGACGAATATGGTACTGTGATTCGAAACAAGGCCAGATTAGTGGCACAAGGGTACAATCAAATTGAAGGTGTAGATTTTGACGAAACCTTTGCTCCAGTTGCTCGATTGGAATCCATAAGACTCATGATGGCATTTGCATGCTACATGAAAATGAAACTTTACCAAATGGATGTCAAGACTGCATTTCTCAATGGAATCCTCCAAGAAGAAGTCTATGTGGAGCAACCTAAGGGATTTGAAGATCCACACCATCTGGATCATGTGTATCGCCTCAAAAAGGCACTGTATGGGTTGAAGCAGGCTCCAAGGGCATGGTATGATCGACTCACCTCATTTCTTCTTAAGAAAGGCTTCTCAAGAGGTGGAGCCGACAAAACATTGTTCATACGATGGGCTGATAAGGATGTGCTCATGGCACAAATATATGTGGATGACATTGTCTTCGGTTCAACCACTCCTAAGGAAGCTGATTCATTTGCAGAACTTATGAGCAAAGAATTTGAGATGAGTATGGTGGGAGAACTCACCTTCTTCCTCGGGCTGCAAGTCAAGCAAACTCATGATGGGATGTTTGTATCACAGAACAAGTATGCTAAGAACCTGGTAAAGAAGTTCGGGTTGGAATCTGCCAAAGTCTCCCGAACACCAATGAGCACCACCAAGAAACTGTCAAAAGATGAATCAGCAAAGGGGGTCGATCAAAAGACATACCGAAGCATAATAGGGAGTCTACTTTATCTCACTGCAAGTAGACCGGATATATCATTCAGTGTGGGAGCTTGTGCTCGCTATCAAGCTGATCCAAAAGAGTCTCACTTGAAAGCTGTAAAACGTATCATTCGATATGTCAAGGGAACTCTTGGATATGGACTGTGGTATACCAAGGACACCAATTCTGAAATATGTGCCTACTCCGATGCGGATTGGGCCGGGAATGTGGATGATAGGAAAAGCACTTCGGGAGGATGTTACTACCTTGGACTCAACCTTGTGGCATGGCAGAGCAAGAAGCAGAACTCTCAATCCCTCTCTACAGCTGAGGCCGAGTACATCGCCGCAGGTTCGTGCTGCACTCAATTGCTTTGGATGAAACAAATGCTTAGTGACTATGGTTTTGAACATGCTACTATGATTGTTTACTGTGATAACACTAGTGCTATTGACATTACCAAAAATCCTGTCCAACACTCAAGAACTAAGCACATCGACATTAGGCACCACTTTATCCGTGACCTTGTTGAAGAAAAGGTAATTTGTCTTGAACATATTCCAACCGAGAAGCAGCTTGCCGATATCCTCACCAAACCTCTAGACTCTATAACCTTTGAAAAACTAAGAAGGGCTATCGGTGTTGTCTCCATTACGTGAGTACACCCTCGATCACACTCCTACCTCCCTTTCAAATGTTCTTTGTCTCCTTCCTGGTAGTAGAGTGTATAGCTGTTCGGATCGCTTGAGTCATTGCTTTCTACAGTCTAGAGGTTCCTTAGGGATTATTTTTGTTCTATGTTCTTCTCCTGAATTTGTGGGTATTCCTCTTGCGGATTGCTTGTGTGAGTTTTGTTGTACCTTTGCTGCCTCGGTTGATTCCTGACCTGGGTGACACCGTCGTGATCCTGTCAGCTCTACTCCACTCACTTGAATGGTTTGGATCACTCATCCCTGAATATCTTTTGCTGATATTTTTCGTTGAATATCTCCGCTCTATAATCTTTGGGAACTTGTGGTTCTTGTCTAACGCGTGAATCTAGTTCCATGTTTGTGTGTGTGGGTCATGCTTGAACTGAATGTGTGTGTGGATTGATCCTTGTCCGTGTGTTCATATCTTCTCTCAATCTATCTTGAATCAAAACAAGTCTGGTAGACGAACTCTTCTAAATCATTGGTTTCTCCGGTCTAATGCATCTTCGCAATACACCTCAAGAGTGAGTTCCTATAAAAATTGTTGAACTCGGTGTACCACCTAAAGAGTAAGCTCTCGTAAAAGATTTTGAGCTTGGTGGTATGTGAGATTGTAGTGTGACCACATGACAAGTCTTGGTGCTTTGAGAGCAAATCAATAACAAATCTATAATGAACTCTCAGGCAGACTTGATGAGTCATGATACATGCTCTTGGGTCATTTGTATTCTAAAATACACCTCTTTGGTAGAACCCTATCATGTTGGTCATGAACTACCTTATTTTGGCTTGTGTCTCATCCTCTACACTAGTGTGGTTTGAAATAGCAAAGAGAGAATAGAATCTTAATGATAATCAGCTCTCAAGGATCTCTCCTCATTTTGTGACGTCAGCTCATGTCCCACACACCCCATGGTCCTGATAATCTGCGTGAACAATCGAATTTGTGGTCTCTCTGATTATACCTAGATAGGCTCTGAAAAACCAGTCACTCTTGAGACTAATGTGATCGAGTGTTCCCTTCTCATCTTTGGGATTGGAAGTAAGCTGCAAAGATCAGGTTGTGTACACATATAGGTGTTGTGATAAAATCGCTTCAAATGCAGCCACATGCATTCCCTATCGTGTGATTTGACTAAAAGAGAATACACATTCGTGGGCCAAAATTTAGTCACTCTTTTTTTGGTATCGATACCCATATGGGGTGTATCGATACCCCTGTCGCCTGATCAGGTCCAAACATCTCTTCAGGGTGTATCGATACAGGTCTTTCTCTGTATCGATACAGCACTGTCCTGTAATAGTCTGTATCGATACTCCCTCCCGATGTATCGATACCCCCTGGGCAGATCGTGTTTTGCGCCTCAATTTTTGCGCACGATCAAACCCTTTTTAAGAGGGTTATCGATTCGTTTCTTTCTTTTTCTTCTTAGATACGGTTTTGAGGAAGAGAGTGGGGGAGCTTCTTCAAGGAAAGAGTCAAGCTCGTGATCTTCTTCCTCTTTTGGGCGTTTTTCTTCGGAGATTCCATTCGATTCCTCTCTTGGCCAAGCATTCTAGGGTAAGTTTTTGTTCCTCCTTGCTTTTCTAGGGCAAGTTTTTGTTCCTCTGTTGCATCTCTTGCTAAGTTTTGTGTCTTTGACCTAGAAATCATGATTGTGCCCTAGATCTTTTCTCTTCCATTGTGTTGATGTGTTTTGATCCACGGTTGGTTATCTTCTTGCACGGGGTAGAGTTTTTGTCGGTGTTTTAGATATATTCGTGTGATTATCTTGCATCTCTTTTTGGTGTCAAGTTCAAATCTCTTTCTAACGGCTGGTGGACAAAAGAGAAAAGCCCCTATAAATCCTACCAAATCCACTACCCCTAAAGGAAAGGGTGTATCTCGACAATGGTCACCTGTCACCTGCCCAACAACTGGGGAGAAGTTTTACTCTGAAAATTGTTTGAAATCATTCAATAAATCTTTCTCCAGACGTTCTCTCATAGTAGAACGCAAAGTTCGCTACAATAGGTTTGGCTTTGATGAAATTCGTGAAATCCTGCTTATCTGTCACAGTCTTAACTTATTAGATGGTGCGGGAACCGCCTATCCTAGGCTTGTTCGTTTGTTTTTTGCCAACATTCATGACATTGATGCTGAGAATTTTTCATTCAAAACATTTGTGTTAGGCAAATTCATCACAGTCAACCCCGAGGTTATCTATACCATCTGTGGGATGAGGCCTATCGATGACCCTATTGTTTTTCCGCCCCCCAAGGACCGGGAGGAACCCATCGTCCCTACTCCCGAGGACATCTCCTTAGCATTGTCAGGTGGAGTCCATCCCTGGACTCCAGCCAACAGATTAATACTCAAGCATGCTTATTCTCAGTATCGTCTGTTTGCCATAATCATTGCCTACAACTTGTATCCCACTGGAGGGAACAAGAGCTTCATCACCCCTCTTATGGGTGAATTCATGTTTCACATGATCACACATTCCAAGTTTGACTTTGGCATTTTCATCGTTAGGCAAATTATTCATCTTGTCCAATCCAAACTGTCCCAGTCTCTTATTTTCCCAAAACTGATTAGTCGGATATTGGACTACAACGATATCCC
>MVGT01000379.1:9098-30300 GCA_002174775.1 Macleaya cordata
TCTCTCTCTCTCTCTCTCTCTCTCTCTCTCTCTCTCTCTCTCTCTCTTTCTGCACGAGCTGCTCTCTCAGCTCTCTCCCACGTTTTCTTCTTCTCTCTCAGCCCTCTCTCACTCTCTAGCAGCTCTCCCACGTTTTCTCTCTCACCCCCCTCTCTCAAAGTCTCTCCCTCTTTAAACTCTCTTTTTTTGTTTTCTCTCTTTCTTTTCTTATTTTCTTTCTTTCTAACAACATACTAACTAAATATATACCTATACATATATCTATATATATATTCATTTCAGATTTTTTTTTTGTTTAAACAAAATACTACTATTTCCACTAATACCCTTGTTATAGGTACAACCCCCTATTATATTTTTTTTTGCTAAACTCCTAATATTACCAATACTACAAGTTCTAATATTACTAATGCTAGTGATAATATTATTATTATCAATAGATTTTCTCTTTTTCTTTTTTTTTGTTAGCGAGGTCTCACAATAGTTATACTGTAGGTGACTTAGAGGATGGGATAACTTTAGACAAGGTTATCTTGGCAGGTCCCTCCTGGTCCTACATTGTTGGGATTCCAGTTGAGAAAAAAAATAGGTGGCAATTTTTGTGCATACTTTTAGCTTATTTTGCTTCCGCTGTGTATATTATTGTATGTATTGTGTTTATCAGGTGACAAAAGGTCCAGTTCACAGGGGAGACTCTGCCAGATTTGAGTCTCGTTGTAGACTAAAAATGTGATAGCACGCTTATCATGGCTTAAGGACTTACTACCAGAAGGTGCCAATTTGCCTAAGAACTATCCCAAGATGAAGAATATAATCATGAAATTAGGGATGAAATGTGAAACCATCCATGCATGTCTGAACAACTGTATTTTATATAGGAAAGATTACGCGGAGATGATCGAATGCCCGAAATGCAAATTTCCAAGGTATAAACATTATACAGATTGAAAAACAAACATGAATTTGGTTGATGATATCTTATTTATAAGCTAACCAAGTATAAACCGTGCCTACGATACAACCTAGTGGTACATCATAAACGCGCCCTCTAGCATTACACTATCTAATTAACCCCGACCGCCACTCGTGTTATCAGAGGGTAAAATAGGTATATATTGCCAAATTGTTTTTAGTATAGGACCTCTTCGCCGGTTTAATAATTTAAAAACTATTTTTTATGTCTATTAAAAATTTGATTATCCTTATAAATACATATTTAAAAAATTTATCATTATAATTAATTTTCCCAAAAATGAAAATAAATGCATGGAATGAGTCAATGTGGGTGTTTAAAAATGACAGATCAAACCACTTACATGCTCATATATAACCTTTATCTAAAATTTAAGAGAGAAGATTTCATGAGCTTCTCAAATTGGTAAGTGAGAAAATGGGTCCAAATTCAAAATTGATGATTTTGCACAGGTTAATTTGAGACAGTATTTATTATAGAGTGGTGATATCCCCCATCCTCTAATACACTGGGGGATATCCTAGGTCCCTTTTTTTTAAGTCAAACTAAATTTGACCAAAATTCGAACACAAAAACTCTTAGGGCTAGCTTATTATTTTATTTTTTTATTTACACACGTGCTTTTAAAAGAGGTTTTCTACTTCTTTATTGAACCTCCCAAACCTTAGTAAAGTCTTTCCTTGTCTTTTAGTATGATGATGCCCTAGTCCCCACCATCAACATTTGCAACTATAATGTCTTTTTGTCATCAATACTTCGGAATCAAACGTCTGTTCCAAGATTTTCAAACTGTGACAGCACTATTGTTAGTCCTTATCATGGCTGAGGACCCTATTTCATCATAAACACCATTAATGGAGGTGTTTTCTTCAAAGAACTCGATTAATGAAAAGATTGGCTCCTATAATTCCACTAATCATGTGGAATCACACCAGAAACAGGCAATAATACAACCCTTAGTTTATTTTTTTCTTATTTTTCTTTAAAAATGTTGCACAAAATACTCAATTTCAGGCTTTATTTCGAACTCCAAAAACCTACAACGAAAGCATATTACGTTTCCCGACGTCCGTCGTTCTTCTTTAGGGTACGGTTTCGGTAGTTTGTGATCTCTATATACACACGGTTTCTATAGTCAGTAACTATTTTGAAACAACTAAAAATCTTATATTTTTTAGGACATTTTTTCTAACATAGTTACGAACATTATGAACCGTATAGAGATTCTTTTTGTGGTTGCGCGAGTCTGTAATTATTGTCCAGTTAGGATCTATGTACAGTGTGGAACCTAGAATTTACATTGAGGGGGACTAACTTGATGTAAAAAAAAAAAATTTGACAAAAAAAAAGTCAAAATTTGATAAACAATTGAAAAAAAATTTAAATGAGAAATTAAGAAGTTAAAATTTAATAAACATTTGTAAAAAAAAAAAAAAAAACTTTGGCAAATAAATTTTGATATCTACGACGTGAGATTTAATTGAGACTCAAATGTATATAATTCACACTTGTTTTGTACTAGAAAAATAAAGAATTATTTTGCGATGGGGTATTGTCAGATCTCCTAAATCAATTTTGAATTTTCACGATCCCGCTCTTGTCTATGTAGTCTGTGATGTTTGTGGACAAGTTTATGTTTATTTTAAAGCTTATTTGTCTCTTATAGGAATACATAAAAAGCAATAGTGGTTTTTTAATTTTTTTGTATAGTGTTATTGTTCATGACTTATTCATCGTCTAAAATCTATTCGTACAAAATCCAGAGTGATGAACGGCTTGACGCCTACGAGGATGCACATGAATAGCCCCCGCCTATAGCTTTTGATTTGACAGAATAATTCATCACGGATAAGGTTTGTGTACGGCATGCGATTTGATTTTACTACTGTGTGTTGTTTTTTCATTTATTCCTTTGTCAGTATAGTGGACTAACACATTTATTTGTTGGGTGTAGGAATTCGAAAATTTAAGGGAGTTTTTGTAAGCGAATTGAAAATTAAAGTGGACTAACAAATTTTACTACTGTGTGTAGTTGATACGGAAATTATTTTCAAACATTTGGTTTTTATATTTCTTTGACTTGACCGACTTTGACGAGTCAATGGGCGTTGACCTAAACAGTAATTTTTTTTGACCTTGATATAAGTTAACCTTGACTTGGACTTAGTTGACTTAGTCTTGACCTTAAGGTAACCAATGTTGACTAAAGTAAACCATTATCTAAATATTTTTAATATTTATTGTCTTTCAAAAGTAAAGTAAATGAGTTTTATTTATTCTTTTAACTTACACTTCTATTACACTAATCATGCATTGGTTTTCGGACTTGACGAATTGGGTCGGATTTAGATTAAAGAAAATAGGGGTGTGATAAATCAGTTAATGCATCAGTACTTTAATTTAGATAATTCGCATATTAGATGAATAACAAGCAATTAATTAAGTAAATGTACTTTGTGCTTTAATTTTCTTCATATAGTAAAGCATTCAATTATAAGAAAATATTATCATCAAGCAAATGATTTTCACTGTTAATCTATTACTAGCGAGAGTTAAATTTTTATCATCAAGCAAATGATTTTCACTGTTAATCTATTATTATCCAAGGTTCCATTGAATGAGTAGCGAGAGCATCGGCACACGTTTTGCGCTTGTTATGCGTTGGTATATTACTTAGTTAATGCATATGGTGCCGATGTGATGTATGATGTGGTTAGGGGTGTTGACCAACATGATGAGATGATGATTGTTGTAAAAACTTAACCCTTTAATTATCTCTCGGTCCCACATGTAAGTGTATAATTAGCAGAATGTAAAATAATTAAGATAAACGAAAGTAAAACACGCACGCAGGCTTTTCCAAAACATTGAGACGGACTAAGCTAAGATGGTGGTTGAAACGAAATCATTGCTTTTTAGTTGGATGAATTGCACATATATTTTTAAGAACATTCGGTTTGAAGATCTAATTTTCCATTGGGAGAATCTAATCTTTATGTAATTTTTAGTTTTGTTCTTTGTGACTTCTCATTGTATTCTCCTGTGATGCTGCCTTAGCATCCTTTTAATGATACATCTTTTTCCTTTTCAAAAAAAAAAACATGCACAAGAATTAACAAAATGGGTGAAAATATCTAACCCATCTATCTACTAGTGGCTCTGATGCAATGATGCGCGACTTAAATGGCTTATTTTGATGCCTTATTAAAATAGTAAAGATTAAGACCCTATTTATTGTGTTACACTAACTCACATATATCTTTACTAATACCTCACTTATCATACGTACTCTATTTACACTGACGGTGGAGCCTATATGGAGATATATCCTTTAAAACCCCACTTATTTCTTACACACCATTTACACCAAACGTCGGCCCACATTGATACATATCTTTATTAACACCCCAATTATTCTTAACTTCGTTTAGTCTGACAGTGGGGCGTTGGTGGAGATGATCCAAGGGCTAGCTTTTGTGAGCATGACTCCTCGATATCCATGTAGATCATCTCATGAAAGTTCACATCGCTCCATACGTCGAACCCCATTTAGAGTTTATCCAAATTTTAACCTAAAATATCTATGTTATCGTTAATATTCACTCGACGACTTTTAACAAGGTTAAAATTGTAGAATGTTGATTTTTTGTGAGGATGATATACATGGTGAACAAATCATCATCATCCTAATAAGATATTGATCGTTTTTTTTGTTCACTTTTTTTACTTATATATGCAAGTCCATTGTGGCCAATTCTCATAAAACACATTTTTATGGTAAGAAACCATCCATTATTCCATTTTACCATTAAATTTCAGCCATAGCTTGAACCAACTCCGAGCAGTGTGGTGTTACAACAAGGGGTCATATAGAGTCAACAATTGGTACCCATTTATTAGATAATTAAACTGATAGGGACCGAATTTAAACCCAAAATTTGTAATGACACAAATGTTAAGAATAACGGCTAAAATTTGATGATACTAATTACCTTCCACTCCAGAATCTACCAAATTGATTAGAATAATAGAATCTAATTAATCATACATAGTAGGCACATTAAATTACTTAGCTGCTGCTCTAATTAATTAGTATTCACTCTAGCTTAAACGACCTATTTTCAAAGAGATTTTCCTTTATTAATTACCTTCCTAGGTTAAATTAACTTATTGGTGCAGGTGAAAATTTTTTATTAGGTTATTAAATGGCTCGATTTGCATTCATGGAAAATATTGAAGATCAAAGGCATTACGTCTAATTGAACATCATGGTGAAAAATAATTCATAATCCAACGAATAATAACTAAATACAAACACGAATTTAGTTAATGATATCTTATTTGTGAGCTAATTAGGTATAACCGGTGCCTACGGAATAAATTATGAAACTACATAGTAGTAAAAGTACGAAGTAGAGTACATCATAAACTATACTGATCGAAGAGACAAGTAATAAATGGAATTTACTGAATTGATGAACTATCAATGAAATCGAGTAGTAGTAGGAGTATGGAGTAGATTCGTATAGGATCTCTTCGCTCGTTCAATATTTTAAAAAATTATTTTTTTTTACGTCGCTATTAAAAGTTTGATTATCCTTATAAATAAATAAATAAATAAAACATTTATCCTTATAATTAATTTTGCCAAAAATGAAAATAAATGCATGGAATGAGTCAATATGGTGTCTAAAAATGACAGATCAAACCATTTACATGCTCATAACCTATATCTAAAATTTAAGAGATAAGATTTCATTAGCTTCTCAAATTGGTAGGTAATCTTATGTACAGTAAAAAAATGAGTCCAAATTCAAAATTGATGATTTTGGACAGCTTAATTTCAGATAGATAATTTTTATAACAAGGATTAATCCCTTTAAATCTCCTATCTTCCACCTCAACCTCTCCACTCAATATCTCCAATCCACTCCTAGAGAGAGAAACTGAGAAACAACTACTTTTCCATTTTTTTCTTTAAGTTAAGATCTTCTTTGGTTTCATGTCGAGCAAGAGAAAGCTTAGCAAGGGTCGTCGAAAGATTGAAATCAAAAGAATAGAGAAATAAGATGTTAGACAAGTTACCTTCTCAAAACGGAGAGTTGGTTTGTTCAAGAAGGCTAGTGAGCTTTGCACTTTATGTGCTGCAGAAACTGCTTTTATTGTCTTCTCTCCTGCAGGAAAACCCTGCTCATTTGGCCACCCATCTGTTGAAACCGTTGTCGATCGTTACCTCTCGAGTGGTAATTATGCTTCTCAAAACAACGTCGGCGGCGTCCACCCTCATGTAGGGGCTCGTGTTCGTGATTTGAATAGACAATACACTGAAGCACTTAAAGTGTTGGATGCAGAGAAGAAGAGAGGAGTGGAATTAGAGAAGGTAAAGAGACACAGTAGAAACTAGAACTGGTGGGAAAAACCCATTGAAGAACTAGGGTTGCAAGAGTTGGAGCTGTTAAAGGCTACTATGGATGAGGTTAAGGAAATTATTGCAGAGCATCGAGCCGATGAGCTTTTGATTGACTCTTCTCGATTTACGCCGTTCTTGCTGACCATGAATCCAATTGGAATGAATAGTACTACTCCTCATGGATATCCCTTTGAACCAAATCCAAATCCAAATCATCTTCATACTTCTGTTCTGCCTCATCATGATTATGGTTTTGGTTTTGGTTTTGGTTTTGGACATCGTGGGGCTTAATAAGTGGTGCTTTTAAGTTTCATTAGTTTAATTAGAGCGTAGTTTAATTAGAGCACAAGCAATATTCTAGCCTACAACATGCAGCACTCACGTTCACTGATTTGACAATAGGAAGGTTTCAAAAATATTTGAAGATATCTAGTTTACAGCTTTATAATTTAGATTAAATCATGTATCCATGCATTTTTATTATCAGTTCATGCATCAGTTCTTTTTAGATTGGCAGATTAGATGAATAATAAGCTAGTTAAGTAAATGTACTTTGCGGTTTAATTTTCTTCATATAGTAAAGCATGCAATTATAAGAAAATTTTTATCGAGCAGATGATGTTCACTGTTAATGATCTATTACTATCTAAGGTTTCATTGAATGAGTAGCGAGAGCATCGGCACGCGTTTTGCACTTGTTATATGTTGGTATATTACTTAGTTATGCAAGGCGGGTATCGATCTTAATTAACAGAGAGTTACTATAAAGTCTTTCTCGATTAATTGTTGGCTAGTTACAAAACGTACCCTAATTTTTATGTAAAAAAATGTACAATTATACCTTTATTTGTGCATAAAAAAATAATTATACCTTATTTTAATTTGAATATGCTTTATTTATTATTCAAACAAATCTATTTTCTAAACCTATTAGAGCTTTTTGGACAACTAGTTGATTACTTGCTTTTGCTTTTCTTATTTCTTTGTATCATCACTTTGACTTCGAGATGATTTAATAGTCTGTTTGGATGGGAGATTTTAGGGAGGGATTTTGTGGGAACCATGAACTTATTTTGAAAAACTAGTTAGATTTATAATTTGATTTCTAACAAATTATATATTCCATATTTCCAACAAATTAAATTAATTGTCATGCCCAACAAATTATATATTCCACAAAAAAAACAAAAAAGTTATTTATTCTGTATTTCAAATGATGGCAAGTGTACCCACGATTCACATCGCAAGGAACAAATGCTTTCAGTACTTATCATGTGCTCCATTTTTTACTTGATTTTAATTGTTTCATGAGCACAATATGTTGCTTATCTCATTGTTTAGATTTTTACACCTTTGTTTGCACACCTTTGTTTGCCATGGATATGGCCCAAGGGGTGATTTTTGTAAGGATGATGATCTCCTCTTCATATAAATCATCCTTCAAAAGAATGACACATCATTTTGAAAAAGTTGTTTCAAAATTTAATCTTTTAAACGGTTAGACGTTTACCCAAATGGCAGTATAAATAAATTGTAATTCGAATAACAAAAGAAAAAATGAGGAGCAAACAACCGCTTGCTCGGTTAGTTTGCGTCCCTCCCTGTGGGTTCAAACCTGGCAGGCTGTGGTATTGCCACAAGGTTTGGCCTATGTAATTAATTATATTGGAGTCAACAACTTCTCTTCGACCATGGTGGCGGATCTCTCTTCATTCGTAGTAACGACTTCTCTTCGTCCGTGTGTGGCGACTCCTTTGATGATCTTGGTGGTGTCTATGCGCTTCTTACACACCCATTGCTAGTGATTAGTTTCTTAGTACTATATATTCGCCTTATTATTGTAATTCGGGCAGTAGTCCCTTGTACCAAAAATAAAATAAAAGAAAAAATAAGGTAATTAAACAGCATAATACAAGGCGTAGATTCATCACCCATTAACAAATGGCAAGATTGATCACAATAGATTGATAGAAAAGAACTTTGGATTCTAAATTTAACCCAGTTAATAAATAATTCTCTTTTTGTTTGACTTATTCTAAATTTAACACATTATTTTTGTTTGCTCCAGCCATGAGTAGTTTACCGGTACTAAAAGAAAAGCACCTATACCTAACAAGATTAAGTGAATATTCAAAATTGTAGTCATTTTATTTCTCTTTCGATACATTACCGAAGAATGGAAGTGAATGATAAATACCGCCAAAGCCCAATACTATAGAGGAAATTAAGTGAAGTACTCCAGATACAAAGTATAGAAATATATCTAACTATCTATAACTTCCCCACCGGGACCTTTCCCATGGGCTTTTCTAGTACGAAATGAGGGACTTCAAATAAGTCCCAGAAAAGCTCGAACGACCTTCAACGAAAGTATTTTATTAATCTTATTTTCTGGGAATCATTTTTGTTATTCTAACGATTAATATCTCATTAATGATTTATCCTAATAATATTGAAGAAGGGCAACACTGAATCAGGGGTTGTGTTTTACGTACATGTACAAATATATTTCCAATTAACTGTTCAATTCACTCTTCTTTCAAATTTCTTCTCTTTATGATTCGTTTGAGTGTTTTTGTTTTTTGTTCTTTTATTTGGTTAATTAATAGTTGTCTTATTATTCATTAGTTCTTACTACCAACAAACGTAAGTAGATTATAAGATAAGTTCGGAAGAAATAAAACACCTAATAGAATATTTGAGGATAAAGAGCAAAGCTTCAATCGTGTCCTTAATTCTATCAAAGTTCAGATCTTCTCTTGGACTAAAACACAAAAGGAATTCAAAGTATCACTAGATTATTTAATGGGACATTGGAAAGCATTTATTTTTGAACTCCCATGAAAGATGCTGCTTGGTTAGGGTTGGGTGGGATATGTTTTCTTAGTTGCTATCTCAATGTAACCTTCTTTGATGCTGTCTTAGCATCTTTTATATGAAATATCTTTATCCTTTTCAAAAAAAAAATTTGATTGGGTCCTTCTTTTAGGGGTACTCTTCTTTTAGCGGTTTTTAGCATTCCTTATGCTTCCCCCTTAGCTTATTAATAAATCTCCATTGATCAAAAAAAAAAATGAAACACGTACTAAATTTAAGAAGGATAGTTTTAGAACAACTCTAGTTTAGTGTCAGTTCACCATACTAAAGGGTAGAGATTTGTTTTCTTTTTCTGGTTTTTTTCTTCTTATTTTTTTTGTGTTTTTTCAAAGAGATAATTTGAGAGATCCCACCTCTCTCTAGAGTGCTCAATGCCTCCCTTAAAAATTCCACCCATCTACTTATTTTTCTCTCTTATATCAAAACTTTTTACAGATCTTAAACAAAAAAGAAAAACCTTGTTAATTATAATAAAAATAGGCTATATAACAAAAAAAAAATCAAAACTTATTATTGATCAAATTTCTACTGATAAATAACTTAGCAAATAGGAAAAAAATAAAAATTAGAAGTGACCTTTTCATCACTTATGGTAATTTTTTTCCTAAGGTAAACCACTACATATTACGTCCATATATTGAGGGCAATTTTAGCAACTTCATAAATTTAAAATTGGGGTGAATGGTACACTAAACTGGTCTAGATCTATAACTACCCATAAAGAATTATGATTCACATTTCACAATTATTAAGAGAAAGATATTGGGGAGTTGCAAAATAGATAAATACGACCATAAAAAGGTTTAGAAGCTGTCAAATTTAGAAGAGAGTAGGATTTCAAAAAAGCATGGGAAGGCGAGGTTGGGGTTCACCCATTCTAAAACTTCTAATCCCATAAAAAATTGACTCTTTTCCTCCTCGTTCTTCTCACCGTTAATTTTTAACAAACTCTCGATCAAATTTTGAAGGGGTTAGAAGTTTTTTAATGGGATGATTTTTTTTAATGAGGATGATCTACATGGTTAGGAGAACAACCTCACCAAATATTAGCTATTGGATTGCATCCAGAGTGGGCCCAATAGGCTTAGTATTTCAAAACATACAAAAACCTTAATACAACATAAATAAAATTTTGAAATAAAAAGAAAAAAAGTTTAAAACCAAAACATTATGTGGCGGTAGAGGGAGTGTCACCCTACACTCCCTCTGTCACCCTCTATTCCCTCGGTCGCCCTACAGTTGTTGTGTCGATCCCTCTTTCGCTCAACTTCAGCCTCAAACATGAGGCTAGGTGGAAGAGTTTGGGGGACAAACCTCACCTTAGTACTATCCCTCAAACCCCTCCCATTTGGGGAAAAGAGAGAGGCAATAACCCTTGCCCTAGCTAAGAGATATAAAAATGCAATTTCTAAAAACATCGTAGGCTACTCTTTTATAAGACTCTACCCCTCCCCCCTGAAAAAAAAAAGGCATTTATGTTTGTTGTTCGAAGCGAAGAAAGCGAACCGCATAAATCTTGGTTGCGTTATTGCCCCTTTGGAGATGAATTCTCATAAGAAGGGAACCATAGATAAGGGATCCGGTAACAACTTATACCACACCACCACTACAACCTCACCACCGTCGCCGGCACTACTACAGTCTTAGATCTAGGGTTATTATAAATCATCTCACGAAAGTTCACATAGCTCTATACTTTTAACCTCATTTAGAATTTATCCAAATTTTAAACTAAAATATCTATATTATCATTAATATTCAACCAACTTTTAGCGAGGTTAAAAGTTGTAAAATGTTGATTTTTTGTGAGAATAATTTAAATGGTAAGCATATCATCATCTTCCCAATAAGATATTGGTCGTTTTTTTTTCACTTTTTTGCCATGTATGCAAGTCCTTGTGGCCAATTCTCCTACAAGAAATATATATGACAATGAAGCATCCATTGTACCATTAATTTTCAGCCATAGCTTGAATTAATCATCTCCTAACATTGGTGTTAAGGGGTTATAGGGGTGTCAATTAGTACCCATTTATTTCATAATTAAACCGATATAGACCGAATTTAAAACCAAAATTTTTATGCTACTGAACCATCCATTTTTATTTTTATAAGTAAATTAACTTTGATCAAAACCACAATCAAGTTCATGCATGGGAAGTAGATTAAATTCTGCCAACAAAGATGATAACGGTAATGGCTACAATTTGATTAGACCTGATACTAATTAATTATCTTTCACTCCAGAATCTACCAAATTAAATCAGCCCAGCTAGAATTGTAGAATCTAATTAATCATACATAGTAGGCACATTAAATTACTTAGTTGCTACTCTAATTAATTAGTATTCACTCTTAAACGCCCTATTTAAAAAGAGATTTTCCTTTATTAATTACCTTCCTATACTGCATTAAATTAACTTATTACTATTAAGTGTGATTAAAAAAAAACTTAATGTGGTAATAGTGCACATGAAATTTTTTTATTGATCGAGCTAATGGCTCAATTTACATGCATGAGAAACATTAATGAAGGTCAAAGCTAGTCACCATGAGAAACATCATGGTGAAAAATGATTCATAATCCAATTACAAACATGAATTTGGTTAATGATATCTTATTTGTAAGCTAACTAGGTATAACCCGTGCCTACGACACAACCTAGAGTGCATCATCAACGCGACCTCTAGCATTACACTATCTAATTAACCCGACTGTTACTCGTGTTATGAGAGGCTAAAATAGATTAAGAAAATCTATGCGTGTTAGATATTCTAAAAAATTGTTTTTATGTGTATTGAAAATTTGATTATCCTTATAAATATTTAGAAATTTATCCTTATAATTAATTTTCCCAAAAAATGAAAATAAATGCATGGAATGAGTCAAAATTGGTGTTTAAAAATGACAGATTAAACCACTTACATGTTCATAACCTATATGTCTAAAATTTAAGAGATAAGATTTCATGAGCTAGCTACTCAAATTGGTAAGTAAGAAAATGAGTCCAAATTCAAAATTGATGATTTGGACAGCTTAATTTGAGGCAGAGAATTTATTACAGCAACAACAAGGATTAACCCCTTTAAATCCCCCCATCTCCCCCCTCTAACTCTCCACACTCAATCTCTCCAATTCACTACTAGAGAGAGAAAGCAGTGAGAATTATTTTTTTATATTTCTTGTCTCTCTCTCTCTCTCTCTCTCTCTCTCTCTCTCTCTCTCTTTAACTAAGATCTTCTGCAGTTTCATGTCAAGCAAGAGAAAACCTAGCATGGGTCGTCAGAAGATTGAAATCAAAAGAATAGAGAAACAAAATGCTAGGCAAGTTGCCTTCTCAAAACGCAGAGTTGGTTTGTTCAAGAAGGCTAGTGAGCTTTGCACTTTATGTGCTGCAGAAACTGCTGTTATTGTCTTCTCTCCTGCAGGAAAATCATACTCATTTGGCCACCCATCTATTGACACCGTTGTCGATCGTTACCTCTCGGGTGGTAATTATGCATCTCAAAACGTCAATGGCATCCACCCTCATGTAAGGGCTCATGTTGGTGAACTAAATAGACAATACACTAAAGCACTTAATGAGTTGGAAGCAGAGAAGAAGAGAGGAATGGAATTAAAGAAGGTGAGGAGAGACAGTAGAAACCAGCACTGGTGGGAAAAACCCATTGAAGAACTAGGGTTGCAAGAGTTAGAGCAGTTAAAGGCTGCTATGGATAAGCTTAAGGTCAATGTTGCAGATCGAGCCGATGAGCTATTGATCAAGGATTCTCATTTTATGCCGACTGCGGATCCAATTGGAACGAGTAGTACTATTCAACATGGATATCCCTTTGAACCAAATCCAAATTATCTTCATACTTCTGTTGTGCCTAATCATGGTTATGGTTATGGTTTTGGTTTTGGACGTCCTGGGCCTTCTTAAGTAGTGGTTTTAAGTTTCAGTAGTCTAAGAACACAAAGCATATTCTGGCCTACATGCATGCATTAATACTCTTCACTAGATTGAATGGTAGGAATATGTTCAATAATATTTGAGGATAGCTAGTTTATAGCTTTATAATTTAGATTAAATCATGTATCCATGCATTTTTATTATCAGTTCATGCATTAGTAGTTTTTAGATTTGCAGATTAGATGAATAATAAGTTAGTTAAGTAAATGTACTTTGTGGTTTAATTCTCTTCATATAGTCAAGCATGCAATAAGAAAGGTTTTATCAAGCAGATGATGTTCATTGTTAATCTATTACTATATATATATAAGGTTCCACTGAATGAGTAGTGAGAGCATCGGCACACGTTTTGCGTTTGTTATGCGTTGGTATATATATATTACTTAGTTATGCAAGGCGGGCGGGGATCTTAACTAACAAAGAACTCTTATAAAATATCTCTCTTGATTACCGGCAAGTGGCGGTAATCTAGTTATTACAAAATATGCCCTAATTTTTACGTAATATAAATGTACAATTATATCCTTATTTGCGTATAAAAAAACAATTATACTTTTATTTGAATACACTTTATTTATTCGAACAAATCTGTTTTCTAAACCTGTTACAGCTTTTTGGACAACTAGTTGCTTTTGCTTTTCTTGTTTCTTCCTATCATCATTTACTTTGAGATGATTTAAGATTATCCACCATTCTTCTACCCAAATTAAGTTGGGGCACTAATTATCAAGACCAAGACCTTCTATCTATAAAAAATTACCAAGACCTTCTAATTAAATTAATTGTCGTGCCCTACAAATTAATCTATTCTGCATTTCAAATGAACTAATGAAGGCCAATTGTATCCGATTCTACCAACGGAACAAATGGCAAGAGCTCGCTAGCACAATAGATTAATAGAAAAACTTCATACCCTAATGTTGTTTGACCCCACTTTATTTTATTCTTATCTTGATATCTGGGATCCATTTTTGTTGCCTTTAGGATGAGTTTGCAGCTTCATTTTAAGCAGCATCTATAGAAGAACTGGTTAGATCTTATATCTCATCATCATAATCATCTTTGATGTTTTATCCTAATATTGGAGCAGGGCAACACTGAATCACGTACGGGTTGTGTTTCACATGTACAAATATACTTCCAGTTAACTATTCAATTGAATCTGCTTTCAAATTTATTCCCTTTATTATGCTTTGTTCTTTCTTTCTTTTCTTTTTTTTTCTTTTCTTTTAATTGCTAGAATATATTTGGTATTTTTGTTTGAGTGTTTTTTTTATCGGAAAAGAAGAATTTATTAGATGAGAGAAGAGTTTGCAAAGTTTTTACAAGAAAAAAAAGAGAGAGGAGAAAGAGAAAACAAGTCAATGTGTGCATCAAGTACTACATCCCAGAAGAACACCTATTGAACAAAATTAATAGTTATCTTATTAATCCTTAGTCCTGACTACCAACAAATGTTAACAGAGTATAAGATAAGGTCAGAAGAAACAGAACACGTAATAAATTTAAGAAGGATAGTTTTGAAAGGATGCTAGTTTAGTGTCAGTTCACCATCCTAAGGGGTAGAGATTGGTTTCTTTCTTCTTCTTCTTTTTTTCTAGTGTTTTTTTAATGAGATACTTTGAGAGATCCCACCCATCTAGTTAGTGGCGGATTCGGGAATATTGTTCAGGGTGGGCAAGTAAATATTGACCGAGTCAGAGTTCACTAGGTCAATTGAGCGAGTCAGTGAATAAGACACTGAAACCATCAATTTTGCACCTCCACTATGACCCACCGTTCTCTATGTCTCTTGTATTTTTATGTGAATTAATGTAATGCCCCGCCCTCACATTTCAGATCTACAACCCTTACTCAATGAGAACCGATCATTCCTGCAGAACCATTAGCAACTTGTAGCTCTATGGTGTATACGTTACGCCAAGCTAACAATAAACTTGCACTCACATTCATTACACAAGTAAAATAAAGCTGAATAATACTTTATTAACTTAAAGATAAACTGTCATATGAACAAACGAATGAACGAATATTCTCCAAAAACAATGGATTAAACAATGTCCAATTCAAACTGAACTCAAGCAAAAGTAAATTCCTACATCTTCACGGAACTCTACGAAGTCTCCGAAGATTTATTCCTGCCTAACGAACTCCACCACTACCGTGTATTCGCCTGATGCCCTGGACCTGTAAGGATAATGGTGCTAGGTCAAAACCTAGCCAGTAAGTTCACTAGCTCCATTGGCTTAGATTCAGGATAACCATGAGTTTCACGAGAGTGTATTAACAATATAGTGCAGGATATATCAATATAAAAGATTAAACAGAATAAATAGATGCATAAAATGACGGTTGTGGTGTTTTATGATCTTCAGTTAAGATTTGGTTCTCGCAACAAGTGGTGTACTCTATTACTACCTACGTTTCACCCGTCCCGATGAACTGCCTCGAAATCGATCTCCGAACACTGGTAACCCTGTCGGCATTACTTACGTGTCAAGTGATTCCATAGACTTCACTTGGCGATTCTGTAGACCTCGCTTGGAGAGGACCAGACCTATACAGGACCCAAACTATGTTTGCACATAAGCCAAACAAGTTATTTAAGCACACTAGAAGCTTATAGAGGTTTCTTACATCTTTTATGTATCCACAAGTGTTCATCTTCATGAAAGCAGTTAACGAGTAGTTTAGGTATGCATTCTATGCTCTTTAAACACATAAATAAATATTATTATATATGTCATACAACATGATAACCTTTAAACATGGTCCTACCATCAAAAGGGCTCAAAATAACCTAATTTACAGGTTAATAGTTAGTTGGTATCGATACCTTCTCGGTGGTATCGATACCAACATCTACATTGGTAACAGATACTACCGGTAGCAATACCCCTCAAGGTGGGTATCGATACTGATATTCATTTGTCGACCATTATAAGTCTGGTATCGATACCAAACATCTTCATTGGCAACTGATGCCATCTGGTATCGATACTGTTTCGGTGGTATCGATACTAGCCCTCATCTATCGGCCATTACCAGGTAGGTATCGATACCCTCTGAATGGGTATCGATACCCCCGTGGTTTTCTCGCGTTTTCAGGGTTTATTCTTCGCCAAAACTCCATGATACCTTAGTTTTCTTACCTGCAAACATTAGGGAATGATATATGTAACGCCCCGTAATCCAAAACATAGAACATTACCATCAGTCTACAACGAGACTCAAATCCGGCAGATTCTCCCCTGTAAACTGGACCTTTTGTCACCTGATAAACAGAGTGCATACAATAATATACACATCGGAAGCAAAAGATGCTAAAGGTATGCACAAAATTGCCACCTAATTTTTTTTCTCAACTGAAATCCCAATAACATAGGACCAGGAAAGACCTGTCAAGTGAACACTGTCGCAAATTATACCATCCTCTAAGTCACCTACAAATAACTATGATATTCATCTTTCACTTAACATGGATATATTTGTGATATAATATATAGTTATATTTGTTGTTTCCTGTCAAAATATATATAGCGAGAAAAAGATAAGGTAAAAGTCGCATTTATATAAACAAAAGTAACGTAAAGCTCACAACCAAGCCATAAAACATAAGTCTCTAAAGTTAACGAAAAAGAGGTAGAAAATCATCCACTGTGACTGAAGAGAGGGAGACCTACATCCACCACAAAATAAGGAATCCCTCGCCCAGTAACCCACGTCACAGCGCCACTAAGTATCCTAACTCGATCCTCAAACGTGAACTGTAAAACCACGAGAATAATTGGGTGAGAAACTCAGTAGGTAGATCAACCATCCTAATACTATCACATGCAGCGATTAATCCGATAAACAATTAAGAAATATTTATAAAGCAATGCATAACATATAGTTGATTGAAACATCAAAGAAAATCCTGCATATACATATACAAACAATAGTAGTGTACTTCTGCTAGCATAGCCAAAGAACACGACCGGGTTACCCCAGTCAAAATTATTTCAAGATCAGATACTAAGTGTGCACAATTTGACGACTGCAGACTAGATAAGGGCCCCCAACTAATCTAGAGAAGGTTCCCCGACAACCTTCCCCCGCGTCTAACACCCATCGGGTAGGCATGCGAATCTCAGCGAAACTAGTTACTCAACACCACCAACAAACATGGTTTACTAGGAAATAATCGTGACTTCCCATACTTCCCTAGATGTACCTATCTCCCTGACGTCCCATACCACCCTGAAGACAAAAACACCTAGCAAAGTCTCAGATGGTGTACCACATCCGGATAAGCATGATCCACCATCCTTGTAGAAAGTCCTCAACCTTTCACAAGCTTACCTTAGTGATAATATATAGTAGTATATATATAGGTTGTGTGTCTTTTAAGTTAAAGTTCGAAAACTATTTTGGAAGAACCCTTTTGAAACCAATGTCCTTTTTCTAGAAATATCCTTTTGAATATTCATCTCTTTTGAAATCCACATACAACAAGTGTAACTGGTCCTAAGGGTGAGGAACCATGGCAAGCCAACTCACCCACCCTCGTAAGGGTGAGGATCCCTGGCAAGCCGACTCGCTCACCTACGTTGGTCGCGGAACCATAGCAAGACAATACACCCACCCTCGTAAGGATGAAGGAACCTTGTCAAGCTAACTCGCACACCAAGTCTGTAGAACCATGACATGCCAACACACAGATCGTCGGCCATGATCCGTGGAACCATGATATGCCAACTCACAGATCACTCAGGCGAAAATCTGAGTAGAAGTAACACAGGCACCAATCTACCTAAGGCATACATGGTTCTCCGTGTCTTCGTGAACCCTATCAAGCCCGGTAGTGAGATGCCACTACCGTCTTTAGGCAATCACGGATAGAAATTCCTTTTTGTCACATTTTCTAAAGCTGGGTTTAACATCGAGAAACACTCGATAAAACATATCATCATCTCTTCCAAAGGTTTTCAATATATTAAACATGGTTTTCCAAACATAACCATCATTTCATCCACATAAATCGTGATAGTAAGATTTAAGTCACATTTGTTCACAATCCACGAGAAATATTTCATAAACATGATATATAATCAAGCATGCATTTTTCCATATTAAAATCAGTTTCTCAATGCTTTCTTCATAACATAAGTTTGTTGTTATCCATAAATCACATGCCATGCCGTGTATACAAAGAAAGTACATATATATTAGTTCGAAACATGCATTTAAAATGGTTGGGTGTTATTAAGATAAATTGACCACCTACCTCTAGCGATAAAGAAACTGATCCTCCTCACCCAGAGAGTCAGCAACACCCGGCTCACCAGCTGGAGAAGAAAAACAAAGAAACATAACCATTACCACAGCAAAGCAAAACAAGTACCAGTTAACCTTCGGAACCTTAAACTTAGGCATTCTAAGTCAAAAGTCCATAATAACTACATTTAGCTCCTAAGAGTCTGGAGAACCTAACCAAATGTCTTAGGTTTTGAATTAAGGTCTTAAAATGTTACCATAGTTGGCCTTGAACCTTAATATAAGCTCCACTATACTCGGGGCGACAAAAGTAACCATCTAAAATGCTGAAAGGAAACCTTATTTAACCTCACATAAGCGAAAAGAAACTAGAACCATCACTATGCATCCTTCCTAATCATTCTTAATGTCCATCCATAAAGAAACTTTTTGGATTGGGAGGAATTATCATCATTCACATCCTTAATACCAACCCAAAATAAGTTAATAGTATGTTTGGATGTAGAATTCATGTTTCTCAAGGGAAACATGAGTTCTTGGAAACATGAATCCCTAGAAACATGAATCCTTTGGTTTGTTTGGCAACCAAAAAAGAATCCATGGATTCCTTAATCCTTAGAAGCTTGAATCCTTTGGTTTATTTGGCTGCCATTTAAAATCCTAGGAAAAACTCTATTTTATTGTTTTAATTTTGTGGGGTGTAATCTACATTGAGTTGGGTGCATACATAGTGAATCCTTAGTTTAGAATTCCAGCAAATTCTAAGGGGGGAGGTGGGACTCCAAAACAGGGATTTGCTGGAAAATATGTTTCCCTGGGAAACAAGTTTTCAGGGATTCTTGGCAGCCAAATAGACTAGGGAACATGAATCCCTGGTCCCCACTGAATCCCTACCTTAGAATCCCCCATCCAAACAAACCATAAGATCTTCCTCAAGCATAACAACTTCATCTTGATTTAAGTAGTATACATCATCTAATGTTATCAACTCATAAAAATTAACATCATTATAATAATAACTTTAAAAGCAAGAGCTATAAACACCCATTGTAAGTATCTAATCTATCACCATTTTAATTCAAGCCCAAACAAGATACTTTTACCATTTAACTAATTCATTACTTAAAATTAACAAAAATCAGTCCAAATAGTCTAGTAGACTTCTTTGAAATTTGATTACTATTATGAATATTCATATATTGAGACCTACATCCCAAACTCTAAGTAAGGTAAACTTCAACTTTAACCATTATTAACAGTCCCGAGAATACTTAAAACAATCCACAAACTTCATCCTAGTTTTATAAGTCATTATCCACCAAAACAATGCAAGATTTTATATTCACCATCAAATTTATTTACCTTGAACATCAACTTTTTTTTTCTATCATCATCCACAACTTTACTAGGATTGATCACCATAACCTCATCATTTTCAAGCCCTCACTTGCATGCATAAAAAATAGAGGAATTAAGATCATAAAAACCATAAACTCATATCAAATCTTGAAACCTAACAGCCCAAAATTTCATCTTCATCATAAATTTTCGTTTTTCCTCAAAAACTCCAATTTACATCACAAAAATCACAAGATCTAAAATATTAGGGTGCTGATTTCTCACCTTAACATGAAAAAATTAGCCCATCTCATCACCTCTTCCACCATTGAGCTCCAAAACACCAAGATCTACACTAACAAGCATGTTGAATAAAAACCCTAGGTTATTAACTCAAAAAAATCGGCTGAAATTGAAGGTGNAGAGTTTAGGAGTTGAGGGAGAAGAATGGGGCTGATTTCCCCTTCTTTTCCTTCCTTCCTTCTTCTTCTTCTTCTTCTTTCTTCTCCTTCTTTCTTCCCCTTCTTCCTCCTTCTTCCTCACGTTTTCTGCTGGTCTTTTTTTTTTCTCTCTTCTTCTCCCCTGCAGCAGCTGGAACGACAGCTGCTGCTGTTCCTCTCTTCTTCTCCGGCGATCTCTCTCTCTCTTAGTCTCTCCCTCTTAGCATCTCTCTCCACCGATCTCTTTCTCTCAGTCTTTCTCTCTCAGTCTTTTTCTCTCTTAGCCTCTCTCTCTCTCTCCAGCGATCCCTCTCTCTCTCAGTCTCTCCCTCTCAGCCTCTCTCTCAGTCTCTCACGCATCTCTCTCTTTTCTTTTTTTTTTCTTAGCAGGGCAGCTGATTGGGGGAGAGGGGTGGTGGCGGTTTGATTTTGGGTCACGGGCTGGGTCGCGGGTTAGGCCAGCCCGTGTCCCCCAAACCTAGCTAAAAATCCTTTTCTATTTTTTTGTTTTGTTCTGTAACAAGATTATACCTTCAAGGTGTAGAGTTCACCACTGAAATTTTTTTCTTTAAATCCTCAAAGTACACCTCATTAATTAAATGTGCGCATAAGTGATAAGCCCACAAAAATTACAATAGTACTCGCTGACTCATTGGGCTGAGTCACGGGGTCAATTTTACGGGGTCTCACAATATATACAACTCATATACATAGATTCTATGCATTCTAACCCTAAGGAACTCATACACATCGTACTAACATAGATTATATGCATTCTTTCAATTGGTTATTTCCTTTATTGTGCTTTGGTCTTTCTTTCTTTTCTTTTTTTTCTTTTCTTTTTTTTCTTTTCTTTTAATTGCTAGAATATATTTGGTATTTTCTGTAACGCCCCGTACCCCAAATACGAAGGGACATTACCATCAGTCTACCGCGAGACTCAATTTCG
>MVGT01000379.1:65312-89436 GCA_002174775.1 Macleaya cordata
TATATATATATATGTTATCACCAGTATACTTAATATCGCCGGATCTATCCTGTAAACTGGACCTTTTGTCACCTGATAAGCACAGTGCATACAAAAAAAATATACACAGCGGAAGCAAATAAAACTAAGTGTATGCACAAGAATGCCACCCATTTTTTCTCAAGTGAAAATCAACTGCAATGTTATCACCAGTATACTTAATATCAATGAAATGTGGAACATAATGGTTGGTTTACAGGGTAGTTTCCGAATGGATGAACTTGTGTTAATAGGTGCCTCCTGGTCCCTTCGGGATTGCAGTTGATTTTCACTTGAGAAAAAATGGGTGGCATTCTTGTGCGTACACTTAGTTTTATTTGCTTCCGCTGTGTATATTTTTTTTGTAT
This sequence comes from Macleaya cordata, assembly GCA_002174775.1. NCBI lineage: Eukaryota > Viridiplantae > Streptophyta > Magnoliopsida > Ranunculales > Papaveraceae > Macleaya > Macleaya cordata. The sequence continues at coordinate 65,699 of MVGT01000379.1, forward strand.
GCACTGTGCTTATCAGGTGACAAAAGGTCCAGTTTACAAGATAGATTCTGCCAGATTTGAGTTTCTTTCTAGACTGATGGTAATGTCCCGTGTTTTGGGGTACGAGGCGTTACAGTAGGATTGAAAAATTTCTCTGAATTTCTCCCTCTCTCTTCCCCTCGTTTATTTATTTATTTTTAATTATTTAACGTGAGGATTTTATAAATCAAATTGATTTCTAAGTGATTGATTGTTGTGTGATTCATTTGATCATGGGTAGGATTTAGGGCTCATTTAGGACTGTCAAATTTATGAAGCTTGATTGTTATTACTAAACTTATCTTTTATTTTCCTTGTTGGGTCTTCTTGTCTCCTCTAATTTATTTGTAATTGCTTCTTACTTTAACTTTTTATATGCCAAATTTTTCTATGTAGATTTAATTCATGGGTTCAGAAAGTGTGAAACTGGAAGAGCAATTGAAATCTTTTATTGTTCAACTTCAAGTGGGGTCAGGGATCCTTGATAGGATTGTCTACAAGGGCAAGAACCAGCACCGACGATGTTTGTACTTCCAATATATCTTGAAGGTTGCTATTTCTTTCTTTACCTACTTCACTTCCAAGTTTTTCTTTATGTTTACTTGTTTCCAGTGAAATTGTTTGCATTTTAGGTGAGAAGGGATGTGAGACTTCTATTATCGGCTCGCTTGGAGGATATCTTGAACTTTCTCTTTCAAGTTATAAATGGAAAGAAACCTAATCAGACAGTGTATCTTCTTGAAAGGTAACAGCTTTATCTTATTTTGTTATATTGGAACAATGTGCTTCTGATATTAGAAGAAGCCGTCACTTTGTTTGTCATTCTTAATATCTTACAGGTCCTTACATGAAAATTTACTGTTGAGTTTAGGGTACACATAATAGTAGGAAGAATAAATGAATCAAACAATCAGTATAGAATGGAAGTTCAAGAATGTGTATGCTCCATTCAAAATAGGACAAACTGATTAGATTGAAATAAAGCTGAACTACCAAACATTTCCTTACCAGTTAATAAAATGGATTTCTATCTGGTACTTGTGAGCTGTCGACAAGGGAAACAGGTTAATCTCATCTTATCCAAAGAGTAGAGCCATCTTTCCTTTCTTCTTTTACATCTTTTTTGATTGAACAAAAAGCTTAAAATAAAGTGATTGTGAAAGAGCTATACAAAATGTGAAAATCCATAAAATATTTGTAGTTTTAGTGTTTTATTTCTAACAGAATACTGACACTAAAAAATGCATTTTAGTGGTTAACAGGATTTTTTTTTTATCTGTAATACTAAGCTGCTAACTTTGAAAGGAAGAGCCAAAGTGCAATCTCAAGGAATCCACCATAAAAATTAACTCCAAATTTTAAGCCCAATAGATTTTGCCTAAAATTATGCGTTTGATTTTTATGGTGGATTCCTTGAAAAGGTACATGGATTCTTCTCTAAGAAGTTGACAGTAGTATGAATATTGTGGAATCATTGGGGTGACATTGATGGATTGACTGGAGTAATAGTAGTGACTAGTTGTTACATCAACCAAGGTGTCTAATGTTGGCTTCACTTGCTGTGTGGAAAATCTGTAAAGAAAAAGAATTGAGAAAGGTAGATAGTATTTGTTGTGCTTTACTGCTTCAGAGCAAGGTATTAAAAATCGATTTATTTTGACCGAAATATTCGAAATATTTCGGTTTCGTCAGCTACCGGCACGAAATACTGCTTACAGATTCGATTTGCAATCATTTCGGTCGAAATTTTGAAATATTTCTATGAAAATTGCAGCTTGGCCGAAATTTGAGGAAAATGGTTCACAAAAAGCAAAAAATTCGGTGGATAATGTCAACATTAACCGTAAAAGGATAACTCAGAAAAAAATTTTGAAAGAGAGAGTAGAGAGTGAGAAGATAAGGGAGATAAGGATCAGGATCTCCAATTCAGCCAGCTGCTAGTGTCCAGATCTTGCAAGTTTCCCTGTTTTTTCGCTGCTTGTATTGACCTACAGTGTCTTTAGGGTTTTTTTGGGGACGAAAGGCATGGAGTCTTTTTATTTTTTGGGTTTTGAAGAGATAAGTCTTGAGGGTTTTATTTGGGTGTTAAGCACAACCACCATATATATATCTTTTTTTTGGTGACTGTTACTGTTTTGGCCTTTTGGGTATATAACGTGGTGGGTTTAGGGTGTTAGTCACTAACACCTAATGTTTGTATTTATTACAAGCTTAAACAATTTGGTTATATTTGTTGCAAGTGTAGCCTAAATAAAATAAAAATATAAAAATGTATAGCTAAATATTTTCGTAAAATTGTAATTATTTTCACACTAATCGAAATATTTCGGTTTCCAAGCGGACCGAAATTTATACCGAAACCAAAATTTAATACCTTGCTTCAGAGAAAGAGTCAAGGCATAAAGAGAGTTCAGATGCTAGTAGACAGTAACATAGCGGAAAAATAAACTCATCTTACTTGCTGTTCTTAATGTCCATGTATTCAATTTTTATCAGTTTCAATCTTTTTATGCTAAGAGAATTGTAAGTTGGGTTTAGTAGGTTCATCAATCTTGAGCTGCCCTTTATTTTATTTTATTTTATTCTTTTGTGTGTGCATGGGTGTGTTTTGATTTAGTTGTATCTGCATATTGGATCTATTTGTTGCCTTTCAGTTTAAAGAGGAGAAAATGTAACAGTGAAAAGCATAATTTTGAGGAGCGACTTTTGGAAGTTGCACGTTTGCTATCACAGGTGGAGTCTTGTCGATTCTTTTTCTTATTCTTTTGGTATTTTTGTAGAGTTTTCTTGAATCTCCTCTATATTTACTGAATTGAGTCAAGCTGATTCCAATATCTTAACATTATCTCTTAACTAGTGCAGATGGTTGAACCTATGGTGAAGGCAGCTACGTATCCTTTATTTTCTGAGATGTTTAGCTAATTAGCTGTGTTTAAATTCAAGACATTGTTATTTAGAGATGTGTCAATGTTTGAAAGTTGAATTTGGGCCACTTGATCCATTTTATCAAGCTTTCCTTCCATTATGGGTAGTCCATACGTCAGATCAGGATTCATAAAAAAACAAATAAATATCAGACTAGGACAAGTTTAGGACAATCTCACATTGACTCCAAAACTTGACTCACCACTTCTCATATATCTAATGGACTTTGCTGCAGTAATAACTGAAAGGTAGACAAGAGTAGTCCATACTTCATACTGTTCGAAGTTTGTGAGCAAACTCAGCTACTTGATAGAGATGGATATGAATCAGCCACCACTCAATGAATTTTTGGATTTTTTTTTCTCATCTTTCCAAATCCCTTCCATGAATTGGTGTGGTTGGCTTCCTGCTCACCTAGTAATCTTAGATCACCCTGTAAGGGTGCTTCAAGCCTAGTTTAAGTTTTTAATTATTCAAAAGATAACAAAAAAGTTTTAAACCGTCATTTTTTTGAACAGTAAGTTTTAACTTTTAAACCATTTTCGGAGTATAAAAAAAGTTACTGTGAAACTTTAAATAATGAACTTGCTCAGTCATTAAAGTCTAAATCTATTTGATTTTTGATGTTTCTGATGCCGAAATATCTGAAAATGTTCTGACAATTGCAATAGTTCCATTTTGTAGTTTGAATACTTTATAGAACACTTCATGGATCTATCAGTCCCTCTGTGACTTTATCGTAAAAGTGGATCTCTTTGAAGGCATATTTTTTCAGTGAGCTCCACTCTTACTTTTTTTTGTTTAGATATAAAATCAATATCCAGATTGGTTTATTATAAATTTCAAAATACAAGAATGTAAGTTCAAAGTTTCCGTAGGACAATTTCTAGTGCTTGAGCATCACGTCCTCCTGGCTGGTATCATTATGATGACAGCCATTACGAGGTCGGCCTTAATCTGAAATGATTGCTTCTATTGGTTAATAAACTTTCAATGCTTCACTAAATTAGTATAAATTGCTTATTCATTTTGTTGATTTGGAATGAGTCAAGAAAACGCGTGATGGTGTTTCTTAGCTGCTTTATAGTGAGATATCTACCTTGCTGGCTCGATCATTTTTCATGGGATTTTCTCTGACAATTTTGGCTCTGCTTGCACGCCTTCGAATTTTGGTCCAGCAAGTAAGTTCTGGTGTATTCTTTTCGGTGTTAGGTTTTCTATCCTTTTCATTTGTTCTTTGTGATTAAAAGGACTGTTTGCTCTTTTACACAAAACTGAACAAGTTTGTCATAACATATAAAGGCTTTGTAAGTTGAGTTGTGTAGATGAGAGAATAGCCGGAACTCATCGATAACAATGGTCCAAATACTGATCCCTACCTCAGAGATTGACTCATCTAGAAGTAGCTGGATTTGACCCACGAATCTAATAAATGGACTTCCATACCTCTGGCTTCTTTCATGGGACCATCCTTAGCATTACCCAATCTCTCGATATGGGTCAATAAAATGTATAGTTTCTCTTATCAGAAAGACGTATTTCTTGTTTGTATTGATGCTTGATTTTTGTTACTTTGTTCAACAGATGTTACTCAATGTTGTTTCAGTATTCAACATGGTTTCATCTCTCTCTCAAAAGGGGCAATCTGTAAAACTCAATCGACATGGAATTGAGGTATCTGTGACTGTACCATACAAATTAAGTGTAACCTTCTCGGTTGACAGCTTCCACTCTATTCCCCTTCATGTTCATCCACGTTTGGAAATTTATTTTAACTGGTGCAGGTCTTTAGGGAGTATTATCCCTCAAATGACGAAGTTATAACCTTGGAGTGTGTGTGGGAGAAAGATAAGTTTGTACTACTTGAGAGAACGAATAAAACTGAGATCAAGAACCTAGATGGGGATTGTGGAATTGGAATGGAGATTCCTTTGCGGTCATCAAATATACAATACCAAAGTATTGAAGTACTTGGAGGTTAGCATTTCCAAGTTTTATCTTGCAGCAATAACCTCTGAACTGTAAGATGAGGTATAGGATTCACCCATAGTAAAAGTACCTATGGCATTCAGAAGGTGAAAATTTAACCTAGCCAATCAATCATGTTGAATTTCCAGATATTTAGGATTATCCTCTCAGGTTTGATTTGGCCATCTTTATGGGTTGAAATTCATCGAGTTCGTCATATCAGTAGTATCTGATGATCCAATCATTCTTTAGTCTGGTTCCTTTTATTGTTAAACTAATGATCACATCTTTTTTATGGCATTTTGGGATTTTACTGTTGTATGATGATATATTCCTTGCAGAAAATATATAAGCAAGTTTTGCTCAATTTCTGTCCCATGTGTAGATGACGAACTTGGTTGCGAGAAGATGGACACAGATGACGCCTTTGAAGAAATCCCAGATCTTATTAACACCAAGAGACTTAAAAGTGATGCATCCGCAGATCAACCCATCAAGATCGGTAAGAGCACAGAGGTTGAGCTTGAAGAGTTTAGGGATGATGAGGGCAACAGAGAGTCACTTGACAAGAATTTAAGCACAGATAGTGACGAAATCGCTGGTCCAAGTCCCTTGCCAAGTCCAAAATTTCCACAGCTTCAAACAGAATCAAGGAAAAAAGTTGCATTTATTTCAATAGGAAAACTGAAACCATCACAAACAAATGAAAGCAGGTTGCTTGAGAAATTGCCAACTGCTGATCTGCTTGCCACCAAAACTTGCGATGAGGAAGATCCATTTTTTGGTCTACTCACCGGTGGTAACATGAAGGATAGTCTCTTCTAGTTTAACGGGATGTTTCAACCCATTTGCTTTATTGGGTGTGAAGTGCAGTCAGGTTCAGATCGATCGTCCCAACCAATCATTGTTTGATTCATAATGGCGATGGAGTCTAGTGGGGACTCAGCAGTCGCCTTCATGCGCAACTTCTGTTTAACCTAGAATCTCACAGTTGATGGACGTAATACACTGTCTTTCGCAGATGGTTACCACCTTTGGAAATGCGTTTTCTCTGCAGTTCTGCAATGGTGAAAGAAAGAAAAGGTCATTATCATTTTTTTTAAAAATTTTTATGTAGAAATGGAAATTGATCCTTTGTTCCTTCTGTAAAAATTGAATGCTGTTATAACACGTATTGGTGGTGGCTGTCCACACTATACCATGAGGTGTTATTTGGTGAGTATCTCTTTGATATGAGACACCTAGGCAGCTATGTGTCTTTATCCTTTGTACCCTCCCACACCTTTATATATACAGGCATCCTTTGTAATAGACGTGGAGTTAAGTTGAAAGTAAGTTCCTAAGCTTACAGAGAGATAAGTTATATGTTGAAATAGAAAGTTATGTATGGATGAGATATATATATAAGTAATATCCTCTTCCCACTTCTCTCGATATATCTTTGGTGTACCCTAGAAATTATAACACGTTATCAGCACGAGTCTACCACTTTCAAGATCGAGACCTCGACATTTTGTGATCAACTCGAAGCTTTTGGGCATCTCACAAAATCAGAAAGGTATACTTGTGTTGTCTTATTTTCAATGTCGAATCTAACGAAGCTTGAGTTTGTTGCTTTAGAGATCACTGGAAACAACTATCTTTCATGGGTCCTAGATATGGAGCTCTATTTCGCGTCTAAGCAACTCGGAGATACTATCCGGGAATGAAATCAGTCGACCACAGAGAGTCGTGCTGCTGCTGCCACTATTTTCATTCGGCACCACATCCATGAGGGACTTAAATCTGAATATTTGACGGTGAAAGATCCGTTAGTCCTCTGGAACTGTTTAAAGGATAGATTTGGCCACTTGTCGATGGTCATACATCCTGGTACCTTGAATGATTGGAGGAATCTGCGGTTGCAGGACTTCAAATCAATAACAGAATATAATTCGGCTTTATTTAGAATAACCTCGCAGCTGAGACTGTGTGGTGATACTATTACTGATGCGCAGCTGCTGGAGAAAACCTTCAGCACTTTCCACGCCTCTAATGTGCTGTTACAGCAGCAATATAGAGAGCGTAGGTTTAAAAAATATTCTTAATTAATTTCCTGCCTTCTAGTTGCCGAGAAGAATAACGAATTGTTGTTATGAGGCTCGTCCCACTGGTTCTACGTCTGTACCTGAAGCTTATGCAGCGACTGCTTCAGGACAGGGACATGGATGACCTGGTTATAAAGGTAGGCGCGGTAGACGCTATCGACGGAATAATTCCAGGAAGTGGAATAATACAGATCATGCTACACAGAATCCCCAGAAGAGAGATAACGTTGATCCCCAGGAGAGGGATAGTGGCAAAACGAAGGAAGGAAAATGGAGAGGTTGGAATAAACCCCCTACAAATGTAACCTGCTATCGTTGTGGCCTGAAAGGACACCTGGCGCGTAATTGTTATACGGCCGAGCACCTAGTCGATTTGTATCAGGCTTCATGTAAGAAAGCCAAAACTGGTGCCGAGACAAATTATATTTGTAATGACGTTCCCACTGATGATACCCACCTAGAGTTGTCCGATATGTTTCTCGATCTAGAAGGAGAAGATGTAAGCAAACTAATTGGGGGGTGAGCATGTTCACACCAATTAGAGTTTTGCTATACAATTGGGGAATGAGTTTGTTCATACCAATTGTACTACTTTTCCTGTACTACTTTTCTGTACTATTTTTGTTTATATATAATATAAGCGTTTTGTGTATATACTTATTCTTGCTTTATTTTTTCAAGGATATGGACCCAAGCAGAGGCACATCCCGAGATTTTGGTCCAAGCAGAGACATATCCAAATAAAGCCAATATGGCGAGGATGTTTGTCTAGCAGACAGTGCTACGACCCATACAATCCTCCGTGATAGTAAATTTTTCACGAGCTTAAGTATGTTCAAGGCTTGCATGACTACTATCACTGGTATGACCAGTTTGATTGAGGGCTCTGGTAGAGCTAGTATTATGCTCCCGGGTGGTACAATACTTGATATTGACGATGCTTTGTATTCCTCCAGATCCAGGAGAGATCTGTTGAGCTTTAAAGACATACGTCGTAATGGATACCACCTTGAGACAGTGAATGAGCATGATATGGAATACTTGTGTATTACCTCCACTGTCTCACACCAGAAGCGTATATTAGAGAAGCTCCCAGCTCTCTCCTCTGGTTTGTATCATACGATAATAAGAAAGGTTGAATCTTATGCTGTCTTGAACCAGAAGTTCAATGACCCGAAAGCGTTTATGCTTTGGCATGACCGACTTGGTCACCCAGGTTCTACCATGATGAGTAGAATAATTCAAAACACGCAGGGACATTCATTACAGAACAGGAAGATTCTGATGTCCAAAGATTATGCTTGTGAAGCGTGTTCCCTGGGTAAATTGGTGCTTAAACCATCTTTAACCAAGGTCGTTGTTGAATCCCCAGCTTTTCTGCAACGAATTCAGGGAGATATTTGTGGGCCTATCCATCCCCAATGTGGACCATTCCGATATTTTATGGTCTTGGTGGATGCTTCTGCGAGGTGGTCGCATGTTTGCCTATTATCCACTCGCAATGTTGCCTTTGCACGTTTGCTCGCTCAGATTATACGATTACGTGCACATTTCCCTGAATTCCCCATCAAGTCTATCCGTCTTGATGGAGCTGCCGAGTTTACATCTCGAGCTTTTGACGCTTATTGCCAAGCAGTTGGCATCGACGTAGAGCATCCTGTTGCTCACGTTCATACACAAAATGGTCTAGCAGAATCATTTGTGAAGCGTCTTCAGCTCATTGCTCGGCCTATGCTTATGAGAACTAAGCTACCAGTTGCAGCCTGGGGACATGCCATTTTACATGCAGCTGCATTGGTTCGGATTCGTCCGACTGCATATCATTTGTATTCTCCTATGCAGCTTGTTATGGGTCACCAACCAAACATTTCACACTTGCGTGTATTTGGTTGTGCTGTGCAAGTTCCTATTTCCCCTATGCGACGCACCAAGTTTGGTCCTCAGCGTCGGCTAGGAATATATGTTGGCTTTGATTCACCTTCTATTATTCGTTATCTTGAGCCAATGACAGGTGATGTTTTTACCACCCGTTTTGCGGATTGTCATTTTGATGAGACAGTCTTCCCGTCATTAGGGGAGACAATCCGTCTTTAGTAGAACGGCGTGATTCGTCGTCAGAAGAACAACACGCGATTTTCTGGATCACACCATCTATTTCTCATCTTGATCATCGTACCAATGCCTGTGACATTGAGGTGCGGAAGATTGTTTATCTTCAAAAAATTGCCAATGAAATGCCTGATGCATTTAATGACGCAGCTAAAGTAACCAAGTCATATATACCTGCTGCAAATGCTCTAGCTAAACTTGATGTCCCGGAGAGACATGCTGTAAGAGCTGATTTCCCGAGAGGGCATGTGACCCCAGTAGGACAACTTGCAGCAAATGAGTCGTCTAATGCACGCCAAAAGCGTGGGCGACCCCTTGGTTCGAAAGATTCTATTCCCGGGAAGAGGAAATGCCAATCAATAAATGTAAATACTCCCAGAGAGAGTATCATTGAACGATCCACATTCTCTGATGATATGCCTCTTAAAGAAGGCAAATCCCCAAGAGAGGGACAGGTACAATCCCCAGGAGAGGGAAATGAGGAAATCTCTATAAATTATGCATGTACCGGAGAAATGTGGAATCGCAATGAAATAATTGTCGACGATATTTTTTCCTTTTCAGTAGCTACTGACATCGTCACAAAGAACGATGATATTGAGCCACGCTCTATAAAGGAATGTCGACATAGAACTGATTGGGCAAAATGGAGAGAAGCTATCCAAGCAGAGTTGGCTTCCCTTGTAAAGCGTGAGGTATTTGGACCGGTTGTACCAACACCCGCGGATGTGAACCCGGTAGGAAATAAATGGGTCTTTGCAAGAAAACGCAATGAGAAAAACGAGGTCGTTCGCTATAAGGCGCGACTCGTGGCACAAGGTTTTTCACAGAAACCTGGGATTGATTATGAAGAGACATTTCTCCTGTTATGGATGCAATTACTTTCAGATATCTGATCAGTCTAGTAGTCTCAGAAAGACTCGACATGCATCTGATGGATGTGGTCACTGCGTATCTATACGGGAAGTTAGATACAGATATTTATATGCGAATCCCGGACGGATTATTTTTACCGGAGGGAAGACCACGCCATTTGTATTCACTTCAGCTCAAAAGAGCTTTGTATGGATTGAAACAATCCAGTCGGGAATGTGTGTGGCTACGATTACTGATTGGACATATTAGAAGCTCTTGCGCTCTACCTTCTGTCACTGATGTTCCAACAGTCATTTTTGAAGACAATGCCGCTTGCATATCACAAGTCAGAGAAGGCTACATCAAAGTTGATAGAACCAAGCATATTTTGCCGAAGTTATTTTATTCTCACCATCTTCAGAAGAACCATGAGATTGATATCCAACCGATACAATCCTGTGAGAATTTTGCTGATCTATTCACAAAGTCTCTGCCTACGGCAATGTTCAGAAAGCTGGTCTATGGTATCGGTATGAGACGGATGTATCATCAAGCGCACTGATTTGAGTGCCTGCTCAATCAAGGGGAGTATCCCGATGCCTGCATTTGTCTGACTGGACCTTATCGCGCTGTACTCTTTTTCTTTTGTCAAGGTTTTGTCACTCTGGGTTTTCCTTGTCAGAGTTTTTAATGAGGCAGCTTATGCGAGTCCAACACTCTTCTAGGTCTTTGTACTCTTTTCCTTAGCTCAGGTTTTGTCCCCCTGGGTTTTCCTGGCAAGGGTTTTAACGAGGCAATTATCTTAGAATGGTGGACATCCAAGGGGGAGTGTTATAACACGTATAGGTGGTGGCTGTCCACACTATACCATGAGGTGTTATTTGGTGAGTGTATCTCTTTGAGATGAGACACATAGGCACTTATGCGTCTTTATCCTTTGTACCCTCCCACACCTTTATATATACATGCATCCTTTGTAATAGACGTGGAGTTAAGTTGAAAGTAAGTTCCTAAGCTTACCGAGAGATAAGTTATATGTTGAAATAGAAAGTTATGTATGGATAAGATATATATATATATATATATATAAGTAATATCCTCTTCCCACTTCTCTCGATATATCTTCGGTGTGCCCCAGAAATTATAACAAATGCGATTCTTAACCACTAAATGCATTTTTTAGTGCCAGTATTCTGTTAGAAATAAAACACTAAAACTATAAATATTTTATGGATTTTCACATTTTGTATAGCTCTTTCACAATCACTTTATTTCAAGCTTTTTGCTCAATCAAAAAAGTTGTAAAAGAAGAATGGAAAGACGGCTCTACTCTTTGGATAAGATGAGATTAACCTGTTTCCCTTGTCGACAGCTCAAAAGTACCAGATAGAAATCCATTTTATTAACTAGTAGGGAAATGTTTGGTAGTTCAGCTTTATTTCAATCTAATCAGTTGTCATATTTTGAATGGAGCATACACATTCTTGAACTTCCATTCTATACTGATTGGTTTGATTCATTTATTCTTCCTACTATTATGTGTACCCTAGACTCAACAGTAAATTTTCATGTAAGGACCTGTAAGATATTAAGAATGACAAACAAAGTGTTGGGCTTCTTTTAATATCAGAAGCACATTGTTCCAATACAACAAAATAAGATAAAGCTGTTACCTTTCAAGAAGATACACTGTCTGATTAGGTTTCTTTCCATTTATAACTTGAAAGAGAAAGTTGAAGATATCCTCCAAGCGAGCCGATAATAGAAGTCTCACATCACTTCTCACCTAAAATGCAAACAATTTCACTAGAAATAAGTAAACATAAAGAAAAACTTCGAAGTGAAGTAGGTAAAGAAAGAAATAACAACCTTCAAGATATATTGGAAGTACAAACATCGTCGGTGCTGGTTCTTGCCCTTGTAGACAATCCTATCAAGGATCCCTGACTCCACTTGAAGTTGAACAATAAAAGATTTCAATTGCTCTTCCAGTTTCACACTTTCTGAACCCATGAATTAAATCTACATAGAAAAATTTGGCATATAAAAAGTTAAAGTAAGAAGCAATTACCAATAAATTTGAGGAGACAAGAAGACCCAACAAGGAAAATAAAAGATAAGTTTAGTAATAATAATCAAGCTTCATAAATTTGACAGTCCTAAATGAGCCCTAAATCCTACCCATGATCAAATTGACTCACACCACAATCAATCACTTAGAAATCAATTTGATTTATAAAATCCTCACGTTAAATAATTAAAAATAAATAAATAAATAGAAGAGAGAGAGAGAGAGATTCCGAGAAATTTTTCAATCCGAATGTAACGCCCCGTACATCCAAACACGGGACATTACCATCAGTGTACAAAGAAACTCAAATCCGGCAGAGTCTCCCCTGTAAACTAGACCTTTTGTCACCTGATAAGCACAGTGCATACAAAAAAAATATACACAGCAGAAGCAAATAAAACAAAGTGTATGCACAAGAATGCCACCTATTTTTTCTCAAGTGAAAATCAACTGCAATCCCGAAGGGACCAGGAGGCACCTATTAACACATGTTCATCCATTCGAAAGCTACCCTGTAAACCAACCATTATGTTCCACATTTCATTGATATTAAGTATACTTGTGATAACATATATATATATATTTAAGTTTGGTTCTCTATCATAAGATATATGTATATATATATACATATATATACATATATATACATATATACATATATATACATATATATATACATATATACATATATATACATATATATATATATATATATATATATATATATAACAACAAAAGAAACTAGTAACGTTGTAAAATTACAAAACATAGTCTCTAAAAATAACCCAATGAATAATAGACATCCAGCTCTGTGACATAACTGATAGGAACCTACACAAGAAACAAAAGGGGCTCCTTCGTCTCAAACAACTTGTCGCGGAACCACTTGGGATCCTACCCTGATCCTGAAATGCCAACTGTAAAACTACGAGAATAATTGGATGAGAAACTCAGTAAGTAAATCAACCATCCTAATACCATCACATGCAGCGGTTAATCCGATAAAAAGTTCAGAAGCATTTATAAAGTAATGTATAGTATATAGTTGATTAAAAACATCGAAAGAAATCCTGTACATATATATATATATACAAACCGTGGCAGTGCATTTCTTCTAGCATATCTAAGGAACACGACTAGAGTAAACCCTAGTCAAATCAACACCAGGGTCCGGATACCCTCGACAGACACTAGTAAGCTACATGTCCGAATACTCTCAACAGACAACGCAACACAAGTAGCATCCGGATACCCGCAATGGACGTGCCCGGATACCCTCAACGGACAATATGTGCATAAGTAACATCAACGCCAGTGTCCGGATACCCTCGACAGACACTGGTAAGCTACGTGTCTGGATACCCTCAACGGACAACGTAGCACACATAACGTCCGGATACCCTCAACGGACATATCCGGATACCCTCGATGGACAAAGCGCGCATAAGTCGACGACTGCAGACTAAATAAGGGCCCCTATTAATCCAGAGAAAGAGCTCCTCACTCCCCTCTCGCGTCTAACACCCATCGGGCAAGCGTGTCAATCCTCAGCTAAACTAGCTACTCAATACCACCAACAAACATGGTTTACCAAGAAATGATCATGACTTCCCAGACTTCAATAGATGCACCCATCTCTCTGGCGTCTCATTCCACCAGAGAGGTAAGAACTCCTAGCGACGTCTCAGATGACGTGTCACTTCTGGTCCATGACACTTCATCCTACAGGAAGTCTCTAACCTTTGATTGGCTTACCTCGATGATAGAGTATACTTAATATATATGTCTTGTTTCTTTTAAGTTAAAGTTCGAAAACTATTTTGAAATCCTTTTGAAAACTGATATTCTTTTGGATAAAAATTTCCTTTTTAAAATCCATCTTTTTGAAAACTCATACATCACGATAGAAAGTGCGACTAGCCCTAAAGGTACGGCAATCCAAGTCAAAGTACACAGCCACTAGTCCACCAAAAGCTTAAACAACTACCTTGGCATCAAGAAAATCCATCATGCACGGAAACTTAAAACAAAGTCCCACGATTTCAAAGGCTTCTCAAAACACCATAAAATATGAATTCTAGCATAAACTTCATTTCCTTGCATAAGACACGTTTTACAATATGAAAGGTCATTGTGAATCACCATTCATGTGAAATGTTCGTAAAACATGATAATTTGTTAAGCATGCATTATTTGTCATAAAAAGCATTTTCCAAGTAAAATACAATAACAAGTTCTAAAGTTTTCTTCATCACGATTATCCCTTGTTATCTAAAGTCACATGCCATGCCTTGGATATAAAATACATACATATTAGTTCGAAACATGTATTTAAAAATGGTTGGGTGTTATTAAGATGAATTGACCACCTACCTCAGAATGCTACTAGGCTGCTCACCGAAAGCCTAATCCCTTCTCGGTTTTCACCCAATGGGGTACAATTCCTCTAAAAGCAACGCCTACAATTAATATAGGTGATACGCTAAAAAGTGTATCACTTAAATCCCTGCACTAAATATGATCGTTATTGAGTACAATAGTAAGCAAGGGTCATTCTCGCAGAAGATTGTTCCTAATTTATAAGTTATTGACACAAAACAAACTGAAACTAACTAGAGATTAAAAATAAAATTCAAAAACCTACTTAAACTAAATAGAAATAACTAAGACTATGTAGACACACTAAAGACACACTAAACACGTTGCACACAAAATTGGGGGGGATTGGCTTCGATTTAATATGTAAACAAATTAAAGGAAAACAACTAGCTAAATTAGAATCTAATAAAAACAGAATTTAAAAGGTTAAGTAAATATGATGAGAAATATGGTTAAGAGATCATTCGCCACCTCTAGACATGATTAATAGTTAATGATCAGATTTATCTTTCACTCTCTTTTGAAATTAATAACCCTAAGACAATCACAAGCTCGATTATCTCGATTCGTCTCTACTTCGTTGTTGAGTAAAACAAGCTCAATCTCTTTCCATTAAACAACCTAGAACAAGCTCTCTAAATTTAATTTAATAAAAGCTTTCTTTGTTTTGTGCTGAAAAACGGCAACACAGCAGCAGCTGTTTTGGCGTCAAGAAGAAGGAAGCAGCAACCACCTGCTCTGTCCCTAGTAGCACAACTCCCTGGCGTGAAGAAGCTGCCTTTGTGTTGAAGAAGAAGCAGCAGCAGCAAAGCCTCCCTGGTTCTGACGTTGATGAACAAAGAAAATGGAAGAAACCAGCAGCAACTTTGCACGATTTTGGCGTTGAAGAAGAAGAGGAGCAGCCCAAATGGCAGCAGCTGTTCTTTGTACGTGAATGAGCAACAACAACACTTCTTTTGTTTCTCTCTAAAAAAAACACACAGCAGCTTTCTTCTTTCTCTCTTGTACGTTGAAAGTGAAGAAGTAGCAGCAGTTACAACTGAGAAGAAACCAGCAGCACCTCTGCACGTGAAGAAGAAGCAACTCTCTCTCTTACGTCAGGATGAAGAAGAAGAAGAAGCAACTCTCTCTCTTACGTCAGGATGAAGAAGAAGAAGAAGCAGCACAGCTGCTGCCGTCCAAAAGAATAGAGGAAAAACGGCTGCAGCACCCTAACCTCTCCTTTCTCTTATGCGTCCAAACCCTACAGCTGTTTCTGAACAATAAAATAAATAAAATACTTTCCACAACAGCTGTTGTTTTAAAAGAAAACCCAGCACTTTATTTTTTTTAAAACTCCTCCTTACTTCTCTGCCGACCTCTATATATATCAAGCAACTGCTTGATTCTTCTCTTATATATTTTTTTAGAAGAGAATAAAACAAATACTATAATAGCCTATTCAGCCGACTTCCCTAAAACAACCAGCTACTTGGTAACCGACCTAAATTCCCTACTTACAAATTTGGAACCTAATTTGTAAAGTGTTATGGCTGGTGGGTCCCACTTCAAGGGAATTACTAAACAAAACAAATAGAATCTGTTTTCTTCTTTTAACATGCAGGTGCCCTTATAAAATTATGCTGGTGCCTTTATCAATTTCGGTGATTTCAATTGGTTTTGCTCTTTCAATCTCTTCTTTGATATACCACGAACTTCGGCAAATTGTAACGGCTTTACCACATTTTGACCGCTCCACTCACATTCCCTACACATATCCAAAATACACTTAATTAATTCAAATAGAATAAAATAATTAACTAACTAACTAATATAAATATGGAGGTATTAAATGTAATATATGTGTGCTTATCAAATACCCCCAAACTTACATTTTGCTAGTCCTCGAGTAAACCTAAAACTAAACTAGTCCTAATGAAAACAATAAAATCCTAACTCACTTTCGCAGGAATCGCGATTGCACTTAGCATGTGCAACAAGCCGTTAAACCCCTAGGTTACTCCTAGTGGACGAATGTTGTCTCGTGAGGGTTTGCAGTTAATCTACCCACAAAATTATAAGTTCAAAACAAAACAGGGTTCACAATATTGTTTCAGAAACATAAGCAATTAACAACAGAATTTTAGCAAGCTAATAAACATGAAACAGAGTTCAAAACACTATCCGGACCCAAAACCTTTCACAAATATTCAAGTCTATGAGTTATAAGTAAATAGCCAACAAAAGTGTAATTCTAGTTATTAGAAAACCACAACCTTGATCACCTTCATAATACATTTCGCCTCGACTTCAGCCTCACGGTTAGACTCTAAAAACAAAACATTTAGAATTGTTTCACTCTTATATGTGAGTATGAATAAAACACAAAATAAAGGACTCACATATATATATTGAAGAACGAACTATTTTTAGAGGACTGATCTTATAGAAAGGAATATCAACCACTACATTAAGGATGGGGATGCTCACTTAACTTCTCACCTGATCAACAATCTAACCTCTCTTTTCCTAGTATCTAATAGGGTCAGATAATGAGTGGAATAGAATGAAGCAGAATATACATGGTAGAAGGGTGTAGGATTTCTGAGAAGATAGGGGCCTTGGATCTTTAAGTCGGACACCTTTTGAATTGTACATCTTCACTTTTTCTTCAGTTGTTCTTTAACTTAAACTATTTTGAATTTGACTTCTTCATTTTCACTCATTCTTTTTCTTTATATTCTTTTGTAGAAAAAAAATACCACTTCTTGCATGTAGAACTTGATCTTGATAGAGCTTAATTGAAGACATATATACATATTGTCCTTCTTATTTTCTTTTCTTTATCATCCCTATACACTTCTCAGAAATAATGGATAAAAAAATTGTAAAGATGTAGAGGTAATGAAGGTGAAACCTAATTGGCCTATTATCATCTACCAAGTCAAGAAAGGTATGTCATATATCATTTCAGACTACAAGATTAAGATTTTTGCAATCCTAATGTCACCCTCAGTGGTTGAAAAATTATGGCACTCATGAGATCAAGGAAAGTGCCGAAAAATAACTGTGAGATTGAGTAGCTCTTCATTCTACTCAGAATTAGCGCAGAAGAGATCTCTCAACGGACAATGAAAGGCAAGAAAACTCACACTAGGTAAATAAAAATAAGTCTCCACTAATGATTATTCAGGATCTCTTAGTTGGACTCAATCTTCACTAAGATTACACTAATGTGACTATATGCAAAAATTTCTCTAAGACTCGATATTTTTGAAAAACTTTTAGCAAAGGGATAGTATAGTAAACTAAAAATTCAAAATTTATTAGGAAACCAAAAATCACAATGTTAAAATCGCAAAGCTCTAATTCACATCATCAACATGAACCCTATTCCATTTTGGAACTCAAGGACACAAAAAAAAAATAATTTTTCTCCCTTAACCCCAAACTTAAATCAAACATTGCCCTCAATGTTCCTAAGTATAAATCTATGAATAACATGAACACAAAAGATATACTGAAATAAATACAGGAATAAGGAAAAAGATTACCATGAAGTGAATCAGTGCCCAAAAATAGCAATGAATAAAACAAGCAATGAATCAAATAATGAGGAGTAAAAGTAAGAGAACGCAAATCTGAGTATGGCGTGCCCTCCATAGTTGTAAGTTCCCTCCATCTTTTGGGTTGCCTCCCAATTAGCGCTTGGTTTAGTGTCCTCAGCCTGACTTGTACCCCTATTTATCCGTCAAGAAACACTGGTTCGTAGAGAGGTACTTCCTCCACATTATGCATCACAAAAGGTTCATAATAAGGCTTTAGTCTATGTCCATTCACTTTGAGCTCCTTATCCGTCTTCAAACTTCGAATTTCAACTGCACTATGAGGAAAAATATTAGCAACAATAAAAGGTCCAACCCATCGAGAACGTAACTTACCGGGAAATAACTTAAGGCATGAGTGGAATAGAAGAACTTTCTGTCCAACAAAAAAATCCTTCCTTGAGATCATCTTATCATGAAATGCCTTAGTTTTCTCCTTGTAGACCCGTGAACTCTCATAGGCGTCGTTTCTGATTTCCTCAAGCTCATTTAGTTGGAGTTTCCTTTGTTCACCCGCAGCATCCATTTCCATGTTACATTCTTTCACTGCCTAAAATGCCTTGTGCACTAACTCAACAGGAAGATGACACGGCTTACTATACACAAGCCGAAATGGGGACATTCCAATTGGAGTTTTATATGTAGTCGTATATGCCCAAAGTGAGTGATCGAGTCGCAAACTCCAATCCTTCCTATTAGGTTTGACAGTCTTCTCTAGAATGGGCTTGACTTCTCGATTTGACACTTCCGCTTGCCCACTAGTTGACTCAAAGAGTTGGTGCTCTAAAGAATCAAGAATGTCAACTGAAAAACAAGAATGCAAATCACTTGGATACCTCATTTCCTCAAAAATATTAAAACGTATAACCTCGCCATCAAACTCCATAGTTAGAGTTCCATCATAAACATCTATTTTAGTTCGGGCAGTTTTCATGAATGGCCTCCCTAAGAGTAATGGAGTCGGCATAGGGGACGAGTCATCCTCCATCTCAAGAACATAGAAATCAGCGGGGAAAACTAACTCGTTCACCTGCACTAAAACATCCTCCAAAACACCTTTTGGATAAGCGTTAGACCGATCGGCGAGTTGAATAACTACACCGGTTTCCTTAAGTGAACCGAGATTTAAAGAAGCATAAATGGAATAAGGCATGACATTAATAGATGCTCCTAAATCTAACATAGCTTTTTCAAACCTGGTGTTGCCGATTGTGCATGGTATGGTGAAACTTCCTGGATCTTTGCATTTTGGGGGAAGCTTCTTTTGTAAAACAGCGGATACATTCTCCCCCACACTTACTATCTCATTACCCTTTAATTTACGCTTGGTGGTGCACAACTCTTTGAGGAATTTTGCATAGCGTGGCACTTGTTTAATGGCATCTAAGAGAGGAATATTAACTTGAACCTTGCGGAAGGTTTCCAAAATCTCTCTTTCATGTTCTTCTTTCTTTGACTTTGCAAACCTGCTAGGAAAAGGTGGAGAAGAAACATTAGTAGAATTAGGAACCTTAAAACTTACCTTAGGTGCCGAAGAAGCCTCAATTGGAGCTGTGGCCTCATCCTTTTCAAAAGTTGAATCTTTTTCCTGTTCTGCCTCATCTACAGTTGCCCTTGCTCTTTTCGGTGCTTTCGGTGCTTCCTCAAGTTGTTTTCCACTCCTTAAAGTCATAGAACTTGCATTCTCTCTAGGATTGATTGTAGTTTGGGATGGAAGTTTTCCAGATCCTTGTGCTTCTAATCTGCCCACGGTACTAGCCAATTGGCTCACTTGCGTCTCCAAGTTCTTGATAGTTGCCCTTGCTTCCTGTTGAAATTGCAAAGAGTTAGTAGCTAAAGATTTAACTATATCCTCAAGAGATGTACCTTGGCCTTGAGGCATGGGTTTTGGCCGAGGTTGATATGGTAGTTGCGGCCTTGGTTGATTGAAACCAGGTGGATGATTGAAATTGGCATTATGAGCAACTTGTTGATGATTTCCCAAATAACTAAAATTAGGATGGTCCCTCCATCCAACATTGTAAGTATTGGAAAAAGGATCATGCTTCTGTCTTTATACCTGCTGCCCTTGAAACCCTCCTAGAGCATTGTCTTGCTCCAAATTATTTTCTAGCAAAGATGGGCACATATCGGTTGGATGACCTACCATAGAGCATACTCCACACATCTTTGATTGTTGAATAGTACCCACAACCATTTGTTGAACTAGTGAGGTGAGGTTGGCTAGTTGTTGCTCGATGTTGGATATAACACTAACCTCATTCACCTTCCTTGGTGGCAATTCTGATCGGTTGCTAAACTGTTGTGAATTAGCCGCCATATTAGCTATCAAATTCCTTACTGCCATAGGTGTCTTGTCAACTAAAGCTCCTCCACTTGCAGCATCTATCATGTTCCTTTCCATTGGCATAAGACCTTCATAAAAATATTGAGTTAGGAGTTGCTCACTAATTTGGTGATGAGGGCAAGATGCACATAACTTCTTGAATCTCTCCCAATACTCATATAAACTTTCTCCATTCTGTTGCCGAACACCACATATTTCTTTCCTAATGTTTGTGGCCTTGGATGCAGGAAAATACTTCTCAAGAAATAACTTCTTCATCTCATTCCATGTGATAATGGTGCCGGATGGTAGATCATAAAGCCACTCCTTTGCATTGTCGGCTAAGGAGAATGGAAAAGCTCTCAACTTAATTTGCTCTTCAGAGACGGTTGTTGGTTTCATGCTTGAACACACTATATGAAATTCTTTGAGATGCTTGTGAAACCCCACTAACAAAAAAATAGGGATTTATTACTAATAATAATAATATTAGTAGCATTAGTAATGTTTTAAACAAAAAAAAACTGCTAATAATAACCTTTATAGTAGAAATGATATTAGGAGCAAAAAAAAAGGAAAAAGAAGAAAAGAAAGAAGAGAATAAGGGAGAGAACTGTGAGAGAGAGTGAGACAGATCGTGAGGGAGAGAAAGACAGGGAGAGTGAGAAAAAACGAGGGAGAGAGAGAACTGAGGGAAAGGGGGGAGAAATCGTGGGAGAGAGAGAGAGAGAAGAAGAAGAAGAAGGAAGGGGAAGAAGAAGGAACAGCAGCGCTGTCCACGCCAGAACAGGAAGGAGAGCTGCTGCCGGTGGCAGCAGCTGCCCTTTTCCGGCAGAGAGGGAAGCAGAAGAAGAAGAAAGAAGAAGGAAGAAGAAGAAGAAGGAAGAAGAAGAAAGAAGAAGAGGAAGAGAGGGATTTTTCTTTGGGTAATTTTTTTTTCTCACCATTTCACTCCCATTTCAGCTGAATTTATGAACTACTAACTTAGTTTTGTGTTGTTCAAACATGCATGCTAGTGTAGATCTTATTTTTGAGCTTAATGGTGGAAGAAGGGATGAGATGGGCTAATATTTTTATGTTAAAATGAGAAATCAGCACCTAAATATTGTGGATCTTGAAATTTTTGTGATGTAAATTGGGTTTTGAAGAAAATGAAATTTTGTTATGCCCTAGAAATTGTTAGATGGATAGGTTGAAGATTTTAGGTGAATATATGGGTTTTTATGATCTAATTACCCCCATTTTGATACATGCAAGTGGAGATTTAATTTTGATGAGATTTTGGTGATTTGTCCTTGTATGGCTTGTGAATGTTGATAGAAAAAGAAATTTTATGATGAATAAATTAGATGGTGGAATCCATAATATTGGGATAATTTCCTTTAGTTCATACTAAAGATGGCGTTTAGTTGTGGTGAATATAAAAATATTTCATGGTTTTGGTGGATAATGACTTCAAAAAAAAAAATATAATAGGATGAAGTTTATGGACTTTTTGGTGCTCTTGGGACCCTAAATGATGGTTTAAGTTGAAGCTTACCTTGCTTAGAGTTTGGGGATTTTGGTGGTTCCAATGGAAGTTTGAGTTTGGGTCTAGAAAATTGATGATGATGGTGTGTGTGTGAAATTTTGAAGCTTCATATGAAATTTAGCTTGACAATAGTGAGTTATGAATCTAAGTTATTTTGATGGAACTAGCATGTTGAAGACTACGGGGATCAATCTTAAACTGAAGATAGAATTTATGGGATAGGTTGTCTTTTTGTACTATTTTGAAGAATTCTATTTCATTAGAAGAGCAACGATGAAGTTCGCCTTATTTGAGGCTTTAAGTGATAATCCCATCTTGTTTTCGGTGGATATGGGTTGATTAGAGACGGTTGAAGTAGTAGTGCTAATTCTACTAACTGTTGAAGTTTAGAGCAGTACTCTAAGTCGTTGATGTTTTCTTGATTCTTAATTCTTACTATTCTTCTTTTATCTATTTGAATTTTAGTTCTAAATACTAGAACCTAATTCTATCTTTTGCTTCTTTGTCCAGCTGGTGAGCTGGGTGCGGCTGACTCTGTAACGCCCCGTACCCCAAATACAAGGGACATTACCATCAGTTTACAACGAGACTCAAATCCAGCAGAGTCTCCCCTGTAAACTGGACCTTTCGTCACCTAATAGACACATTGCATATAAAAATCAGCGGAAGCAAATTTAAACAAGGATATGCACTAAAAATTTGCCACCCATTTTTCTTTCTCAACTCAACTGAAATCCCAATGATGTAGGACCAGGAGGAACCTGCAAATAACTGCGACATTCACATTTCACACTTAACATGGAATAGTTGTGATATGATATATAGTTAAGTTTGTGGTTTCCTGTCAAAATATATATATATAGTGAGAAAGATAAAGTAGGAGTTGTTTACATATAAAACAAAGTAAACATAAGGCTCACAACCGAGCCATAAGCAGTAGCAAAACACCCACTGTGAACGAAGAGAGGGAAAACCTACGTTAAAGCCCAAAAACAAGGAAATCCCTCGCTAAGGACCTCGTCACAGCGCCACTAAGGATCTTACCTTGATCCTCAACCGTCAACTATAAAACCACGAAAATAATTGGGTGAGAAACTCAGTAGGTAGATCAACCATCCGATAACAACTCAAAAACATTTATAAAAGCAATGCATATCATATAGTTGTTTTAAACATCCAGAAAACCTGCATATATATATATACAACAATAGTAGTGTACTTCTGCTAGTGTAGCCAAGGAACGCGACCGGGTTACCCCAGTCAGAATCATTTCGAGATCAAAACCAAGTCAACGATTTGACGACTGCAGACTCGACAAGGGCCCCCAACTAATCCAGAGAAGGTTCCCCGACAACCTTCCCCCGCGTCTAACACCCATCGGGCAGGCATGCGAACCTCAGCAAAACTAGTTACTCAACACCACCAACAAACACGGTTCACCAGGAAATAATCATGACTTCCCAGACTTCCCTAGATGTACCTGTCTCCCTGACGTCCCATTCCGCCCGGAAGACCAAAACACCTAGCAAAGTCTCAGATGGTGTACCACTTCCAGACAAGCATGGTCCACCATCCTTGTAGCAAGTCCTCAACTTTTCACAAGTTCACCTTAGTGATAATATATAGTAGTATATATATAGGTTGTGTCTTTTAAGTTAAAGTTCGAAAACTATTTTGGAAGAACCCTGTTGAAAACCAAAGTCCTTTGTAGAAATCCTCTTTTGAAATATCTTCTGCTTTGAAATCCACATACAACAAGTGCAACTGGTCCTAAGGGTGAGGGACCATGGCAAACCAACTCACCCACCCCCGTAAGGGTGAGGATCCCTGGCAAGCCAAACACACTCACCCACGTAGGTCGCGGAACCATGGCAAGCCAACTCGC
>MVGT01000379.1:90991-128895 GCA_002174775.1 Macleaya cordata
TTCCCTACACATGACCAAAGTACACTTAATTAATTAAAATAGAATAAAATAATTAACTAACTAATATAAATATAGATGTATTAAATATAATATATATGTGCTTATCAGTGTGTGTGTACATATATATATTTATACACCTACGTATATATATACATATATGCATTTATAGTTGAGAATCGATTTTACCATGATGATGTGGATATCTAATATGTGATTGTTTGATTTCATTAAACATGAGATCGTGATCTAACATGTAGTTGCTTGGCTCATGGACCTAAATATGTTACATATATTTTGCATGTTAACATGATGATGATGAAGTATGCCTATATCAAATGATGATTTGAATGTGTGTTACATGTTTGGGTAAAAAGATACACGTTGAGTGCATGCTCACTTGGAAAAAAAGAAAAACATGTAACAAGAACAAGAGAAATATTTTGAATCTAAATGATTCGTGCCTTTTAGGCGGCCTTATGGTGATACCCCATGATGGGTTCCCAACGGAAGACGATCTCACGATCGTGGGTGGCAACCGTAACAGCCGTAAGATTTAAATATCGTAAAAAGAATAAGCTTTCAAAAAGACCACGCTTTTCTGGTTATAAACCTTTGTTGAATTCATATATCTATTGAATTATGTTGATGTATGCTTATGTGGAAGTGATGTGCATGATGTTCCAACATGCTTTAGATGATGAATTATGCAAGATAACTTGTGCTAATGATCATGCTATGTTGTGATGTGCATATGTGTATATTGGGAATGTTTTAGTCACATTTTGTGATGATATGAACTACTACATATTGCTGTCACAAAGATAAAATAAGCATGACAGATCATATGTTGGACCCTAAACGCCATTAACATTTACAAGTGATGGTGGTAGGGGACAGGGGATGCAAGTATATGAGGTTTGTTATATAAATTCAGGTTTTTCCCATATTTTGATGTTGATAATGATGCTGTCACATAAGTGAAAAAGCGTAACAGAATTGTGAAACAAGGTGGGTATGTCATAAAATTTGGTGACAATCATGAATGCACCTTGGTTTGACATGGAGCTGTCGCACGGGACATCCAAGAATGTATTCTGGCCATCTAGGTTCAGTAAGAACGGGTAAAGGTTAAGTGGTATCCGTGTTGCATGTGTTGTAGGCAAGTTGATATATATATGTATATCAATATAGTAGAGTTATTACTGTTTCTTCCTACTGAGTTAAACTCATTATTTTTCTTCCTACTCTCCACAGATTCAGGAGTTGGAACATCAAGCAGATCGTAGATTCTCGGGCGTATTACTCGTCTTACGAGTCACAGAGTAGGTTATTCTACTTCGAAGAACACTACTAGTTATTCTACTTCGAAGAACACTACTATCTATTAATACAATTTAAACAGGGAATGGGACTACGAATTTCGTATTGAATGGTTTGACTTTATTTTAAAAGTGCTTAGTTATGGAGTACTTCATGAATACTTTTATTAATGGATGGATTATAGGTTCAGGTTTTCTTTAAGGATGAATTAGTATTTACTTGCAGTCCTTCATCCCGTTTTATCATTACATCTAGTGTATGAGTGTTGGTTTTTAAACAAAATAATT
The DNA here is from genome assembly GCA_002174775.1 of Macleaya cordata. Lineage (NCBI taxonomy): Eukaryota > Viridiplantae > Streptophyta > Magnoliopsida > Ranunculales > Papaveraceae > Macleaya > Macleaya cordata. Next base: position 92,599 of record MVGT01000379.1, read on the forward strand.
TCTTCAATTGCTTGATGCACCAATGTTGAGCTTTGGGAAACCTCTACCCAGGGATTTTTACGTGAAAACTTTTGGGGAGAGAATGGAATGTAACGAGGAAGAAATTTTGTTGAACTTTCTCTCTCCCACTAAATTCATATGCTTAAACAAGTTTTAAATACTCTTTGTTTCTTGGAATGGAGAAATGATTGAACTCTACCTTCTCAAAAAGAAAATATTTGGAGAAATTGCAACCCTTTTTCCTAACGGACTGAGCTTAGGGTCTAGTGGACCGGACTTGGGTCATGGACCCTAGGGTCGGGTTGTTACAGTTGGTATTAGAGCCCAGGCTCCATACTTACTAGGCTTGGGTTATGCGAGTCTTTTATGCTTGTTGTATTTCTTACACTTCAAATTTCTTTTCAAAAACTTTGATTTTCGGGTGGGGTAAACAACTAAAAGACATATGATATAAATGGACTGTATGTGTATAGTTACTAGATTTTGGGCTTGGAGTCCAAACCGGAGCACTCATGGGTGTGTCCGACCCGATATCCATAACCGATAAGGCTAGGGCTAATTTGGTGAAACCTTAACATATAAATAACACCATTTTGGTTGTTTTCTATATAGCACAAAACCTTAAAATATGATTAGGAGACTAATCACCATTAGAGAGCAGCAAGAGTGTGTACCGCATAGATTCTCAAGCTTGGAGCCATTGACGACTTCGTTGAGAGCTTTTATGATTGTGGATACATTGATCTACATTCGTTCTACGTGGTGGAGATCACTCACTAAGGAACATTAATACGCACGTGAAATATGCCTAATTCAACTCAGTGATCAAGGTATGCGTAAACCAAACTCGCTTCCGCACACGTTTAATTAATCTTTGATGGTCTTCATTGGCATCAGAGCTTTCTTTTGTGTATTTTCATGCATGTACGTGATCAATATATTTATATTTGTGTTTAATATAATAGATCTGATCATAGATCATGTTTGAATGCTATGTTCTTGAGTTTTCTTCAAAAAACCATTAATGGGTACTACTTAATTTTCGTTTTTAATATGATGGGTTTTTGGCCGAAAGTTTTACATGGTTTTGTTCCTCTATGAGTATGAAAACTACCCTCAAAATTTCGTAAAAAACTGCTGAGTATTTTTGGAGAAATCTCAAATCCTAATTTCTGGAAAATCATGGAGGATGTTATTTTTCAGAAATTTCCGGTCACTTTTTGTATGCATTATTTGGACTTCTAACGAGTGAGATATGATCTCCCAAAGTTAGCTTCGCGCAATAGTGTTGCTGTTGAAAAACTAATTTTGGTGAAGAAGATGAACAGTAGCGCTGAGTCAACTCACGAGTCAGATCGGTGAGTCAACTCGGCAGTACATGTTTTGGACCGATTCGACCACTTTTTAACATCTGTTTGAGCTAATTTTTGGTACCTTAGGCTTTTTCGACCTTCCGAATCCATTGGTGACATTTTCAGAACCTAATTCTAATCAGATCATGCACTTTCTATATTAATCATACATGTTGATTATGAACCATTGGATTGATTTAATTAGACTCTTTATTATCTTTGCGAGTTTTTCTTATGAGTTGTTAACCCGGGTTTGGAGGACGCAGCCAAATGGGCTAGTGGACCGAGCTGAGCCGATAAGTGGGCCCATTTTAGCTGGGCTAGTGGGCCGAGCCAAACCCATATTAGATAAAATGTTAACCTTTTGCATAATGGATGTAAAATGCAGTGGGAGGTTATTTGGTTGAGTTTATTAACTCCGAGAGACCGCCCTTTTGTGCATGTATTAAATAAATGAAGTAAATTATCACTTGTGGCATGAGAGATGATTAGGATTTTTTAACGATTTTTCGATCTTACGACTTGTGAAATATTTTCAGCATTTGATTTAGATTTATGTTGCAAAAGTTATTTGTTATGTGTGTGCTATATGTTAATATCCCATTCGTATTTTCTCTGTAGCGCTTAGTATGGCAGCTAAGAATATCATGGCGGATCTGAACAAGGGTGAAAAATTGGATGGCGACAACTATGACATCTGGCGCCGTAAGATCCAATATCTCCTCAATATACAAGAAGTCTTGGAGATACTTGAGTATGTAATGATTGAGCCTGAGCAAGGTAATACATCTTAGCATCGTCGAGATCTTGAGGCCTATCAGAAATGGCGCAATAAAGATCGGTGCGCGCGCTTTACTATGTTAAGTAGCATGCACAATGACTTGATTGTTGAGTTTGAGAATTACCCAACTACTCATGAAATGTGGGAGGCCATTAAACATAAGTTTGGCATCACCTCATTGGCAATGTTGCGCGGGTTAACCATGAAGTTTGGCACTTATCAGAAAAAGGCGCATCATTCAATGAAGCAGCATTTAAGGGTCATGTCAACCATGATACACGAACTGGGGCTGCAGGTCATCACTTGACAGATGAACAACAGGTTTAAGCTGTTATTCGCTCTCTTCCACACTCGTGGGAGCAGATAAAGCCGAATATGACTCATAATGAGAGCGTGAAAATGTTCGAGGACATATTGAGTCACTTGGAGCTTGAGGCTGAGCGCTTGGAAGCTGCTAAGAGTGATAGCTCCGCTTATGCTGCTGAGTCTAACTCGCGTAGGACCTATGGGTCCAAACGCAAGAGGGGCAGAAACTCTTCTGGGAAGAAAACAGGTGATGGATCGAACCCTAATGATGCCAATGCCGCGAAGTGTCGTAGGGGCAAGCAAGGCGGCAAGAAAGACAAAGCTATGATGACTTGCTTTAACTGTAACAAGATAGAACACTTCGCTCGTGAATGCACTGAGCTGAAGAAGGTACTTCTTAACCCTTTTCCTCGTATTGACTACTTTGTGTCCAGTCAAGCATTAGTTGCTCATTCTCCTCATTTGTCGGTTGTAGACTCAAGAGCAGCAGACCACATAGTGAGGTACTGAGATGGGTTTGTTGAGTATCATCGAGTTCCTAATGGGAGCCGAAAAGTCTACATAGGAAATAAGTCAAGCATATAAGTGTTTGGGATCGGTACTTACGTATTGAACCTGCGACATGGGCGCACCTACATGATGTGCTTTATGCTCCAGAGATTCGGCGAAACTTATTATCAGTTAATAGCATGTTATATCTAGGATTTAGTTTTCATTTTGAGGGTACTGGTGTTAAAATTTGCTTGGGAACCACCGTTTATGGTTTTAGTTTTATTTTAGATGGTTTTATGGTTTTAGATGTTGACTATTCTAGTACTTTGGATGCCAATGAATCTATTACATTTGTTACATCTTCAACTAATGCTTGTGATGATTCCATGATATGACATACTAGATTAGGTCATATTGGACAGGAAAGGATGACTAAGTTAGCTCGAGAAGGCCTTTTGGGCCTACTCGCTAAAGTCGCCTTATCCACGTGTGAACATTGCCTTGCAGGAAAGGCAACCAGAAAACCATTTGGTAAAGCTAAAAGGGCATCCGAACAGTTGCAGCTTATACATTCTGACATATACGGCCCAATAAATGTCAAAGCAAGGCATGGGGCTCCCTATTTCATCACTTTTATAGATGACTACACGCGTTATGGTCATGTTTATTTGATCTCCCATAAGTCAGAATCATTAGACTGCTTTAGACGCTATTTGAATGAGGTTGAGAATCAATTAAACAAGAGCATTAATGCTCTGGGAATTGACCGAAGGCGTGAGTATCTATCTGACCTATTCAAGGGGCTTTGTGAAGAAAAAGGGATTCTCAGACAATTAACGATTCCTGGCACTCCGCAATAAAATGGTGTAGCGGAGAGAAGGAATCGCACATTGTTAGACATGGTTAGATCGATGATGGCGCAAGCTAAGCTCCCTATTTTATACTGGGGTGATGCTTTGATGACTGCTGCCTATGTCCTTAGTCGTGTACCTTCGAAATCAGTACCTTCCACCCCATATGAGTTATGGACCGGCGAGAAACCTAACTTAGGTAACTTGCGGCCATGGGGATCAGCAGCTTACATACATAACAGTTCTCATAAGTTTGGGAAGCTAGGCCCTAGAGCGAAGAAGTGTATCTTCATATGATACTCTAAACACTCGAAGGGCTACGTGTTCATAGGTGAGTAGCCTGATGGAAGCGTGACTGAAATTGAGTCGTGTGATGTGGATTTCCTTGAAGGGGATTTCCCTAGCAGGAGTAAGGTGAATAGAGACTTAAATCTCTACGAGGTGGAAGATCCACATGAAGGCCCACTGAATCATCTGGTTGAGGTTGAGGAAGAAATTCCTAGATCTCTTAGGGAGAGTGGGAGTGACTTACCTTCTAGTGAGCTTGTACCACTGGATCAGGATATCAAAGAATCTCAGCTTCGGAGAAGTAATCGTGGAAACATCCCTCGTCATCGATTCTTGATTGAAGATGAAGCTTTCATGGTTTCTTCACTTAATGATAGAGAGCCTAAGACTGTACAAGAGGCTCTCTCATCTACTGCTAGTAAAGAATAGATGGTTTCGATGCAAGATGAGATGGAATCTATGAAGATCAATCATGTCTGGGAACTGGTTGACCTTCTGCCAGGGCGTAAGATTATTGGGAACAAATGGGCTCTAAAAGTGAAACGCAAGGTGGATGGTTCCATTGAAAGGTATAAGGATCGCCTAGTGGCGAAAGGTTACACCTAATAAGAGGGTGTGGACTATGAGGAAACATTCTCCCCTATGGTGAGAAATGCCTCAATTCGCCTGATTCTGGCTATTGTCACGCATATAGATTTAGAACTACACCAAATGAATGTTAAAATGGCGTTTCTCAATGGAGAACTAAATAAGGAGATCTATATGGACCAACCAGTAGGCTTTGTGGCAAAAGATTAGTAGCGCAAGGTCTGCAAGCTCCAAAGATCCATTTATGGCCTAAAGCAATCATCAAGATAGTAGTACTTAAGATTTCATCGAGTCATTATATCTAATGGGTTAACGATGCTCAAAGAGGACCAATGTGTGTACGTTAAACAGTCTAAGGGAAGTTTTATTATCCTATCGTTGTATGTTGATGACATCCTCCTAGTCGGAAGCAATATGGATATAATTGTCACCACTAAAGAGTGGTTGTCCTCTCAATTTGAGATGAAGGACATGGGTGAAGCAAGTTATGTGCTCGAAGTTAAGATCCTAAGGGATCGCTCTAAAAAACTTTTGAGTTTGTCTCAAGAGACTTATATCAAGAAGATTCTCGAACGATTTCAGATGCAAGACTGTGATCGCATAGACATTCCTATTGCTAAAGGTGAGAGCCTAAGCCTTAAAATGGGTCCTAAGACCCCTGAAGAGGTAAAGCGGATGGCCCGAGTTCCCTATTCCAGTACTATTGGGAGCCTGATGTATGCTATGATGTTTACTCGGCCCGACATTTGCTATGCTGTTGGCCTGGTCAGTCGGTTCCAGTCAAAACCTAGACCAGCTCATTAGAGAGCAGCCAAGAGGATATTACGTTACCTCAAAAGAACATCAGATTACATGCTATGTTACCAGGGTTTAGATCTACGCCTGATTGGTTACTATGACGTCGAATACTGTGGCGACCTAGATGAACGAAAGTCCACATCAGGATATGATTTTCTGCTTAATGGCAGGGCCATTTTCTGGAGCAGTAAGAAGCAATCCTATATCTCTTTGTCTACAATGGAGGCATAATTCGTGGCTTGCAATACTGCTGTGCAAGAAGCCATTTAGTAAAGGAGGTTCTTACATTATTTTGGAGTTGTCAAGGATACCTTAAATCCTGTGACAATCCATTGTGATAGCATGTACGCGCTTGCTTACAGTAAAGATCCTAAGTACCACGGTAGAAGCAAGCACATTGACGTGAGGAACAACTTCATCAGAGATATGATTGCGAAAAAGCAAGTGATTTTAGAATACATTCCTACGAAACGCATGGTGGCAGATCTCCTTACTAAACCTATTCTGAAAGAGGCTTATCTGACTCACATTAGAGGCCTAAGTTTGTGCAGGTGGTGATTGAATGTATTTTTTTATTCTCTTTTAAACCAAATAATCATTGCTATATTTTTGGGATATTATTGGTTTAATAAATGCATTGTGCTTCGTCGTAGCATATTCTTTTATTATTGCATATAGACACACATTGATACAAACACTTATATGTGTCTGTAAATTAAAAATATGTCAACAGGTAATGATTGGCTTATTCACATAAGCAATCACCATTGGCGCTTAGATGAGCAAGCAAAGATGAGACAATTTGTGTCGCCTTGGTTGGAGCCAAGATAAGATCTAATTATGAGATCGATGATAAATACACCCACTATTTATCATACCTGTTTGTATAGCCAGATGCGAGATCTTAATATTTGGCACTATGAATATCGAGCAATTTTGAAACTCGGGCTAGGCACTTATAGAGCGACTGAGTTAAGATCTGTAGGGTGTCGGTGAGTATGACATATGCTTCTTGGAAAAAGAAATCTCTGGGAGATTGAATCGCATCTCAAGGCGTTAGGTTTACTACACCAGGTGATCAAACAGTACTAAAACAAACCTAAATAAAGGTTTATGAACATAAATCGGAGTTAAACTAATCTAGTTCGTCAGAACTTTAATCACCTCAAAATATGGTTTGGCCCAACGAAAAATTTGCTAGAATTTCCCCTGTATTTTCAGGGTCTGAAACCTGTCATGAACCTATAGAAGAGATGATTTATCCATAAATAACATTTCTATATCAATTCCATTCATCCATATCATCTCATCATATCCAATCAACCCTACTCATCAATATAAAATACCTAGTCATCCACTAGACTGGATCCAAACTATAATTATTCTTAAACGATCTCTCACTTTTAATAAAATAATACATAAATAAGATTTGTCAATGATACAATATAAACATAAATGTGTTTATTTTACATTATATAGCTCATATATATATATATATATATATATATAAAGTAAGTAAAACAAACTGTATCATAACTAAATAATTACAACACCTCAAGTATAATAAACCTGAGGTAAATACTCTCCCTATACCAGCCTCCTCAATTGGCACAACATCCATTCTTCCATTATCTCCTCGATTTCCTGAGCAAAAAGCCCAGTGAGAACTTATAATACTAACAGGTAGTCATTAATATGAATTTAAGACAATGTAGGTTTTAGAAGAAAACCGAGAAATCATAAAATAGTAATGTAAAAGCATTTGATACCTTTACTACAACATAAACTGAAAACCATTCACATATATATACTACTTATAAATATAAACAAAGTATCTTTCACCTTCATAATAGTGGTAATGTAGTCATCTTAGAGTGGAGAGGAAATGACTAGATGTTTCAGGTCCTAGCTAGTGAGCAAAATCGTGTTCCAACTTAACCGATGTGGAACCCCATCGTTAATTCCTGATTTCCGATCGAGCGCTGATTTATCAGTTTTTGTGAGAAGCACGCTGACTCATGATTTAGGTTCAGGTGGATCCAGGAGTTGTTACGCTCCTCAAGTCTTCGCCTAATCTAGGCAGCATATAACCTCACCATTTCTAGATTCGTACAAAAAACCTATACAAACATGGTTTTCCATAAAGATAAATGAAATAACCTAGATTTCAATAGTTTTCCTATATCATGAGAGTCCCATTCCTGTAATGAGACAGAAAAACATAATGAAAATAAGGAACAAATCATTATTTTTAAGAAAACTTCAATGATTTGCTAGTGTAGGTATTACAAGTCCATTTTTGGATCACCTAAAGATATATAATATAATAATATAAGTTTTAGTAGTAGAGCATACTTTTTCCTACAACAACTAACAACTATGCATATGTTGTGATCTCCCATCTAATAATTACATAATCCGGGGAAAGCTGGTAGTAATATCATAATCCGAGGAAAGCCGGTAGTAATAATATAATCCGGGGAAAGCCGATAATAATCATAGCTGGGGAAAAGCCGGTAATAATCATAGCCAGGGGAAAGCCCAGCAAAACATATATAACCTAGGGAATCACCAACACATACCAAACAATTAGGAACTCCATCCCATTCATCATCTTAAAACAACTGTACACCTCTCCCAACAGATGGAAGGAAATAAAAAATATATATATATATATATATTAAGAACCCCAAAATCCATTTGGTTTTGAAAATATACCCATCCCCAAAGCTCGATAACGATTAAATATCGATTCTTTTGAAGATATAGTTTATTTAAATATAAGTAAGAAAAGAATCATCCATATATTTATATATGTTTATAACTCATTCATATATATATAATTATTAGAAATCTAGTTTTTTTAAAAATAACTATAACTGTTTTACATCACTATGTAAAACTATATATTTTTGGAGAATCATTGTCACATCAATAGGATATCACAAATAAATTATGCATGCTTTGCAAAATAATTATATTTGATTTACAAATCTAAACCCTATCAAAAGCATTGAAAGTATTTTAATGGCTACAAGAGAGTATTTATAAGTTCCTACCTCAAATCCCATAAGGCTAACTCTTTATTGCATTGTTCGTCTCTAATTAGTGTACTGGTCTTAGTACACACTCCAACATGTTAATTCACTTCAGAGATCCTAACTATTCACATTAATATCATACATAATAGTTTGGTGTAAACTCTAACTTAAACAGTCTCTACAAGGTCCAAATACCTTTAATCATTCTCTCCTAACACCTACAAACCCTTAATCTATGAAAATACCTTATCAAATCAAATAAGGGATTTAGGATTTCAAACCCAAATTACTCCAAATATCCTCTTTCCATTCAAAACTCTTCAATGATTTCTAGAAAAAAGGTCTGAACCTAATTTCCTCAAATCCAAACTTCACAAATCTGAACTTGTTATAACTATCTTACAGTTGAGGGTTATGGAATTCTATTTAATTAATTCCAGCTACAAATAATCTTAATTCCTCAAAATCATAACCCAAATAATCTGAAATACAATTTCTTTAAACTGATTTAATTAACTACATACCTACTTAGTTATACAACCCTTATTGAATCAGTCTCAAAGAAATTAACAAACCTATTATCTATAACCTAACCAGTAATCTATCATAATAAAGGAAATTTCACTAATTCAAATTCACTCAAATCAATTTCAGCAAAAGAATAATAAATTGAGGGTTTGGGATTGCTAATTTTACCTCTATGTCATCAACTCTTAGTTAGGATTAACTTCCATCTTTCTTTCCCACCATGGAAACCCATCAAAAACAGAGAAGAGGATGGGGGTTTCGGCTGCTCACAGTCGTCCCTATCTTTCCATCTCTTCGTCTTCTTCTCCTCCTCCTCCTTCTTCTTCTTTTCTCTCTACCATCATCTCTTTCTCTCTTTCTCTGTCGTCTCCTTCTTTCTTTCTTTCTTTCCTTTCTTCTCTTTTTTCTTCTCCTTCTTCTTCCTCTTCTCTCCACCGTCTCTCTTTAACTCTTCTGATTTCTCCCCCTCTTTCTTTCTCTCTCACTAACTCTCTCTCTGACTCTCTAACTAACTATCTCTCTCTAACTCTACTATTTTCTAACTCTCTCACTCTCAAACTCTCTCTACTATTTTGATATGGAGAGGTTTCTCTCTATTTCTTGTTTAACCAAATTCCAAACGGTGGAATTAAAGGGAATTCTAAATGAACTAATTAAAGGATAAGCCTACAGAGAAACTCTTTGTTATATGTATGCAGTATACAATTTTGTGTATACACCATATACAAAGGTGGGTTTATGGGTTATCCTAAATTCCAAAAATAGCTTGTATGTGGGTCGGGCAGCAAGTCGTGGGTCTATTCGCTTTCTTTTTAACTCATCGATCCCAAAAAAAATGGTCAAAATCGCGGGTACATTCGGTATTGGTCAAAATCGCGTCTGGGTCTCGAATCGGCCTCATACAGTGTTCATTTTTTGCGTGTGAGTATTCCAAATTCAATAACTTTCCGAGATCTATCCATTGGTACGGTTAGATTCTTCAAATAATTCTCTGAACAAAAACTCATTATTTAATCCCAAGTTTAATTATTTTAACACTAAGCTTAATTATTTTAATAATTAATTGGTTTCACGGTCAAAGCGTTGGGCTAGACTCAATTTGACTCGACTTGACATTGACCGGTCAACTAGATTATTTTGGGTTGTTACACACATGTTTCATACCATGTGTGCTTAGCGACCTTTATGGAGGTGAGTGAATGGATCCCTGCTTCCTCACTATGTGAGTCCATTTAGTCATACTGACTACACATATGTACCCTTATTACTTTTAACTTTTTCATGAAGTAAAGAGTTGATATCTGTCTACTTTAGCATGTTTACCTATGGTCATGAATGATTCGATCTAAAGGGACATAGCTGGGAAAGTGGTCAATTCTGAGACTAAATGATATAAGTGTAGAAGGAAGGTCATCTAATCACATCTACGTATTATATTCACTGGTCGACCACTTATGTTGCCTTATGTAAGCTTCAATATAAGTATGAATACACTACGATAAAATTGGAGGGTTAGGCAGAGCTCTATGATGAGGGATTATAGTCGCCTAGACCGATGTGATATAGATAGACCTAGGAAGCTCCCACATGCAGGTACTCTCAGCGGTCGCACGATCTATTAGCTAGTATGAACAGGTCTTGACGATGGCTTAAGTTTTGGGAAGCGTGGCGACGTGACACACACCATGTGCGAGTGGGAGATGTTAGATTTTGGGCTTAGAGTCCAAACCAGGGCGCTCAGGGGTGTATCCGACCTGGTATCCATAACCCATAAGGCTAGGGTTAATTTGGTGAAACCTTAACATATAAATAACACCATTCTGGGTGTTTTCTATATAGCACAAAACCATAAAACGTGATTAGGAGACTAATCACCATTAGAGAGCAGCAATAGTGTGTACCGCACAGATTCTCAAGCTTGGAGCCATTGAGGACTTCGTCGAGAGCTTCTATGATCGTGGATACATAGATCTACACTCGTTCTACATGGTGGAGATCGCTCGCTGAGGAACATTAATATGAACGTGAAATACGCCTGATTCAAGTCGGTTTAATCTCCTTTAGATTAGGCGATCAAGGTATGCATAAATCGAACCCGCTTCTGCAACCGTTGAAGTAATCTCTGATAGACTTCAATTAACAAGAAGATAATAGTCTCTTCATCTTCTGAAGGAGAGAGAGACATAGGCAAAGAAGAATTGGTGAGAGGACAAAGGAACATAACGGAAGCATATGAGGCAAATTCAATAGTGAACCGAACGGAGGTGAACCAACCTCAAGAGGAATTGCGGGATCGCACTCAAAGGCTGGAGAACAACATGGAGAGAGTGGTGGAAGCTTTGGGGAGAATTACCAGCAACATGGAGACGACTCACCAGCAACAACCATGACAACCACCTCAGTCGCAGTCTCATCATGGAGTTAACCTGTTAAAGGAATTCCAAGGATTGCATCTGAATGAATTCACGTGGGGAGATGACCCATCGAAGGCAGAAGAATGGCTGTTAAACATCACCAATAAATTCACGGCACTGGGAATGGCGGAGGAACATCGCGTGCGGTTGGCAATTTACCTGTTTGAAGGAGAGGGTGAACACTAACGAGGGTCAATCATACGGACTCAGGATGTGAAAAATCTAACATAGGGAGAATTTAAAGAAATTTTCCTACAATGATACTTTCTGAAAACTGTGCGTGCACAGAAGAGTATGGAATTAATGAATCTGGTATAAGGAGACATAACTGTCACCCAGTATGAGAAGAAATTCCCTGAACTATCTCGATATGCCCCACATGTAATCACCATGGAGTTACTCAAGGCTCGCAAATTTTAGGGAGGATTAAAGGCGGTAATTAGAGGGAGAGTGGTTCCATTTTGCCATAACACCTACGCTTAGGTTGTTAATATGGAATTAGTCATGGAAGCAGAATGGGTTAACATCCAAAGAGAATCAAGAACGAAGTGACCAGAGGAAAAAGCACAAGCCAAACCCCAGGCAAGCTCAACGGGCATAGAACCAGCAAGGGAATAGACAACAACCAACAGGTCACAATGAACAGAAGTGTTATCATTGTGGCCAAGAAGGGCACATTATAAGGAATTGTCCACAGTGACCTATCACCCTATCACCAACCTCAAGGTCAGCAATAGAATCAGCAACACAATCACCTATATAATGGTCAAGGGCGACTACAACATCAAGCAAGAAACGATGCACCACCATATCAACCGAAGCCACAGGAGGTACCGCGGGTGCAAGGTCATGTCAACCATTTGGGACCTCCCGAGGTAAAAGCTGAAGATGCTTTTTTATTCTGGTGCATCGCATTCTTTTATATCTGTACATTTTGTTGGAACCCTTGAGTTAGAAGTTACACCCTTAGGGTACTTATTGCATATAGCATCCCCTATAGGGCAAACTGTCATCTTGAATAAAGTCTGTAGGAGTTGTCCTATTATTTTAGCTGATCATGAACTGGCAGTAGTCCTTATTGTCATGAAAATGGCGGAGTATGATGTAATCTTAGGAATGGACTGGTTTTCCTCCTACAGAGTCACACTGGATTGTCTTAATAGAAAAGTCACTTTCACCACTTTGGAGGAACACAAGTTATTTGTCCATGGAGATAAGGGGATGATTATCGATCCACTCAAAACTAGAATGATGAGGCAACGCCTCACTAACCAGCATCGAGCATTACTAACATTCCAAGAGGAAGCCAATACCCCGGCATCAACAAGGGTTAGTATTCCGGTAGTCGACTACGAAGATGTGTTCCCCGAAGAACTTCTAAGAATACCTCCTCACAGAGAGATCGAGTTCGGGATAGAAGTCCAGCCAGGTACGAAGGAGATTTCCATTCCACCTTATCGAATGGTACCTCAAGAACTTAAGGAGTTGGACAAGTAACTTCGAGAACTATAACAATTGGGGTCAATTAGACCCAGCGCATCACAATGGGGAGCACCAGTGTTGTTCGTAAAGAAGAAAGACAGATCAATGAGATTATGTATGGATTACAGTCAACTTAATAAGGTGACCACCAAAAATAGATATCCACTGCCAAGGATTAAAGATCTCTTCGATCAACTAAAAGGAGCTAAGCACTTCTCGAAAATTGATCTGCGATCGGGCTACCACCAGCTCAGAATTAGGGAGAAAGATATTAAGAAGACGGTATTCAGGACCCGCTATGGTCATTTTGAATTCTTAGTAATGCCCTTCGGGCTAACCAATGCACCGACGACGTTCATGAATCTAATGAACAGAGTGTTTCGGCCCTAGCTGGATCGTTTTGTGGTAGTCTTCGTAGAAGATATACTGGTGTACTCAAAGACTATGGAGGAATATGAAGAATATCTAAAAATAGTTCTACAGACTCTTAGAGAGCATCAGCTCTATGCAAAGAAGAGTAAATGTAGTTTTTGGATGACCAAAGTTCTATTTCTGGGGCACGTCATATCGGAACAGGGTATCGCGATGGACTCCAATAAAATAGCAGCGGTAGTTAGATGGGCAAAACCTAGGAATGTCCATGAAATTCGAAGTTTCTTGGGCTTGGCAGGATATTATCGGAGGTTTGTGGAAACTTTTCCCGAATAGCAGCTCCACTGACAAAGCTGACGAGGAAAGGAGTCAAGTACGAGTGGAACCCTGAATGCGAAATATCATTCGAGGAATTGAAGACGAGGTTAACAACCGCTCCAATTCTGGCGACCCCTGAGACAGGAATCGGATATACAGTATGCAGTGATGCATCATGAGGAGGACTGGAAGGAGCCCTTATGCAAAAAGGAAAGGTTGTATCATATGCATCGCGACAACTGAAGAACCACGAGAAGAACTACGCGACTCATGATCTTGAGTTGACAGCAGTAGTTTTTGTGTTGAAGTTGTGAAGGCACTACTTGCATAGAGAGAAGTTCAAAGTATTCTCAGACCATAAAAGCCTAAAATATATTTAAGTAGAAAGAACTGAATCTGTGTCAGAGGAGATGGTTAGAGTTCCTGAAGGATTATGATTTCACATTGAACTACCATCCAGGAAAGGCTAACGTGGTGGCAGAAGCTCTGAGCAGAAAAAGTCACAGAACCTTGGCAACTACCAGAATAATGGGAATAATAGCGGACTTTGACCTCCAAGTGGTGAGAGGGACAGATAGAGCATACCTTGCTGATGTGGTGGGAGAACCTATCATCATGAGGAAAGTCATAGAGGCACAACAACAAGATGTCTCACTTTAAGAGGTTAAAACTCGAATCTAGGCTGACGATGTGCCAGAAGGATGGACCATAGGAAGTGATGGAGGAATCCTATTTAAGGGAAGCATATGTGTGCTAGACAAGGATGAACTCAGGAAGGAGATCTTGACGATGGCACATGAATCCACCTTTTCAATACACCCAGGGAGTACCAAGATGTACCAGGATCTGAAGAGACAATTTTGGTGGAAGGGTATGAAGAGGGACGTGGCTCTATACGTGTCAAAGTGCCTCATATGTCAACAAGTAAAGATTGAACACTAAAGGCCAGCGGGACCACTGAAACTGCTGGATATTACCGAATGGAAGTGAAATTCCATAAATATGGACTTTGTGAGAGGATTACCCAAAACCAAAAAGCATCATGACAGTATCTGGGTAATCATGGATAGACTCACAAAGTCTGCACATTTTCTTCCCATTAAACAAATAGACACAATAGCAGCTATGAGTGTTCCGTATATGAAGGAGATTGTAGCACACCATGGAGTACCATTGTCTATTGTGTCAGACCAAGATCCGCTATTCACATCTCAGTTCTGGGAGAGTTTCCAAGAAGCTATGGGAATGCAACTCCACTTGAGCATGGCATACCACCCGCAGACGGACGGACAGTCCGAAAGGACCATACAGATTCTGGAGGACATGCTGAGTGCATGTGCGATGGATTTTCAAGGAAGCTGGTGCGACCAACTACCATTTATCCATTCGCATATAATAATAGCTACCAATCCAGTATCGCCATAGCACCCTATAAAGCTTTCTACGGGAGACCTTGTAGAACACCTTTATGTTGGGCCGAGGTTAGGGAAAAGAGCGTGATGGGACCAGATGTCGTGCAGCAAACCACAGAGATTGTTCAGCTGATCAAGAGGAGACTGGTGATGGCTCAAAATAGACAAAAGTAGCATGCTGATAACCGAAGGAGACCACTTGAATTTCAGGAGGGGGGGCATGTGTTCTTGAAGGTCAGCCCACAAACTAGAATCAAAAGGTCTGGCAAAATAGGGAAATTATCACCACGTTACATCGGACCATTTGAAATACTCGGTTGAGTTGGGGAAGTGGCGTATCGACTTGCTTTACCGCCTCAATTGACTGTTGTGCACATTATGTTCTATGTTTCAATGCTATAGAAATATCACATGGATCCTTCACATGTCATAGACTGGTAAGAGGTTCAGTT
Source organism: Macleaya cordata (assembly GCA_002174775.1). Lineage (NCBI taxonomy): Eukaryota > Viridiplantae > Streptophyta > Magnoliopsida > Ranunculales > Papaveraceae > Macleaya > Macleaya cordata. Next base: position 108,074 of record MVGT01000379.1, read on the forward strand.
GGACGAGGATACCATGTACGAGGAGAAGCCCTTATGTATCTTGGATACAAAAACGCAAGAACTTCAGAACAAGATGCTTCACCTAGTAAAGATCCAGTGACAGCACCATAGTCCCAAAGAGGCAACAAGGGAGCTAGAGTCAGTGATTCGGGAAAAATACCCCAAGGTGTTTTCAGGTAACTGATTTAACCTTACCTTGTTGATGATTTTGAATTTCGGGACGAAATTCTTTTGAGGGGGTGATAATGTAACACCCGAGAATTTATTTTCCACATATTGTGAAATGGACAAGATGGGCCCAGGCCCATGGGTCGAATATAGTCCAGAAACTTTGGACTAATCAGTGTGTTAGGTGTCAAAAACCCATGTGTTAATTTCCATAGGGGTGGAATTAACGAGTCCCTTGCCTACGTACACGTTTTGCATGCATGCATGAAATCGCGTTGCATGTGTTTAGATGATTAATATTAGTAGTTATGTTATTATTTCATGTGAAAATTGTTGATATGATTAGTAGCTATTATTTCATGTGAAATATATTAATATCATTAGTGGTTATGTTGAGTTAAAATTATTAGTTCATATGAAATATATTGATATGAAGTACATATTATATATAAGGAAGGGGGTGGACCCCATATTGAAGAATGACCCTAGATTTCTATTATTTCATGTGAAAATATATTGATTTGATATCTATATATATGTATATATTTATTTACATCTATATATATATGCATGTGAGGATTTAATTCATTGGAAAATATTTTTAGATCACACTAATTATATTGCATGCAAGATATTAATGACACTATGGACCCCACAAGTGGGCGTTAGAGATAGAGAGAGGGAGAGAATCGACTTAATCTCTCTCTCTTAGCACATATATTGTACCTAAAATGACTCTATCCATGCAATAGAGATATTCATGTTATATATGAAAATATATATATGTATATGTGGTTAGTACTTATTGATTTAAAAGATATCTAGACATATGGGAAGTTTGAAAAACAATCAATGAGAATATCTTCTCAAATTGTTAGCATGTGACCAAAATATCAAGGAATAACTACCAAGTTTAGGATAGTATCTAAGTTAAGGAATGAATTCAAAATTTAAATTCATTTGATTAAGACTATTTTTGGTTAGCTCATTTTGAAAATTGAAGGAGGTTAAATCCTTCATTCAAAAAGTTTAGAGAGAAAGTGGTTCCCTAGATAGAGAACCTAGAAGATCCTAGAGAGAGAACCTAAAGGATTCTAGAGAGAGAAAGTAGAGGACTCTAGAGAGTGAATGGGAGAAGTTTCTCTGATCTAGAGGAGGTCCCTTCTAGTTTAGATTAGTTATCTTTTGTTAAGATTTGTTAGTTCTAAAAGTGAGGTGAGCTCCTCTATTTATAGGCTTGCTGAGCTTGTAAGTCAAACTCTTAGCTAATTAGTAATAAACACATGTCTTTCACTTTATAAGTGTGTGACAGCTGTTCATAAGTGCCAGACAGTTGTTTGTAAACGCTAGACAACTGTTAGTTTACTCCTTTCTGTCTGGTTTCCTTTCGGAATCCTCTATTTGTTAGGTTTACCTTTCGGAAACCTCTTTCCTTAAATGAGAAAGCTCTTTGCGCTTTAGCAGAAAGCTGAATCCGAAAAGGTGCTCCTATATTTTGCCCCCATTTTCTTAATATTATGAGTAATAGTGAGAAAATCTTTAAGAAAGAAAGAAAGAAAAAATTTTAAAAACCTTGTTGGGTATTAACCCTCTTCTCCCCCCAAATAACAAAGGTTTTTTAAACTATTTGTTTTTGTGAAAACCCAAGTTCTTAGATTTAAAATTTGAATTTTGAAAATCTGTCCGTTTAACTTTTAAAACTACCCCTATTTTTTAGGCACGTTTTCCAAGTTGAAGGAAAGTGGGTTAAGATCTTTTGAGGGGAGAGTGTTTTCATTTAAAGTCTTTCTTGTTTCGTTCTCTCGTTTCTCTAGGGTATATTTTTACCCTTTTTTGCTGAAAGCTTCTTCTGTTGTCGAAAATGGCGAAGAGATCTCTTGAGGAACTCAGAGCTTTATTCAGTATTCCTGAAGGAGTAACTTTAAATTATAGGCAAATTCTTGGTCAATCTGTCAAAAAGGTGAGATTAGCGTTTCTGAAGGTCAGCTCGAAGGTGGCCTAACATTTTCGCTGGAACCTTTGATCCAAGAATTTCTTAGCCTTTGCAATCGTGCCCCCGATCAATTTACCGGAAAGAAGTATTCTTTGCTGAAGTCCTTTGTAGAGCACAACAAGTCAAATCCTCTTGGGTTTGATTTACAGCAGATCCTTGAATGCTATCAAGTTCGTACAACGAATAAAGATAACTTCAAATTTCTCTATCTTGTTCAGAGGTTAGGGAAGAAGGCTTTAGTGAAAGAATCTCCCGTGTCATCTAAAGTGGAGAAAGAGTGGTCTTCTTTGCCCTTGATTGTTAGTGGGAATTGGGAGTTCGGTGTCCCTGTTCCTCTAATTGGGCTTGGGCGAATCCCGACGAAGTTTATTTGTCAACGTTTGACTTCCCCTCACTTTTTTTTTGGTGCACATCTTAAACTTCTTTTGTTTCTGAGATTTATAACTCAGATTTTATTTTTTAGCGTTAGATATCTCTATGTCCAGTTCTTCTCTCAGTGAAGAAAAGAAGTCATCTCATAAGATTATTGCTGTAAAGAGCTCCAGCATTAAAATTTGATTCAGTTTCTGAGAATCATTCATCATCTACTGAATCTGTTGCTCCATGTGCCGATAATCTTCCTTTGTTTCCAGAAAAGGTTTTTTCTTCTTTTGAGAAGAATCAAACACCTTTACCCTCTCTGTTGACCCCAGAAGCAACTCTTTCTTTTTTGAATCTAGAGTTCAAAAGTGCTGGCGACAAAGTTGGGGAATCCTCTTCCATTTAGAGCCCAAAGCTTCTGAATCCTTCTTTACCTCCGAAGTTCAACATAAGAGACCCAGAAGTCTCTATGTTCAAGCACAGACTTCCAAAGGTATTGAAAGGTCCCCAAGGTTTGTCAATATTCATGATAGAACAACTCGATCAAATGGAGGGCTATTTGTGTCAAGAGTCAAGCGTATCCTCCGTGCAAAACTCTCTCATCATCAAGAACGGAAGAAATAGCACCTCATCAGACTCGGTCTTGCATCCGGAACTCTCNTGATTTGTAGTGCAAGCTTGAAATATTTGATTCTAAGTTAATTCCGCACTTGAGAATCGAATAAGTCATTACTTGGTTGTCTTAATATAATCTCATTGTGAATTGAGTTTCAAAAGAATTGAAAACTTGGTAAATATTGATCCCCCTTCCTCATACACCTTAAGTAAGGTGATATTTCAGTCCACCAATACGAAGTTCAGCAAAAGAGACTTTGAAATCTCTCGGGTTCTCGGAATCAGCTAATTTCAGAGCCCAAAGCTTCCGAAGGTCCATCTTTACCTTCGAAGATTGAACAAAGGTATCGTGAAGTCTCTCTCATTTTCAATAGTCCGTGCCCACAATGGGGCCAGTTGATCCATAATAAGCAAATTGGGACAGAAAATTTACTGATTTTAGAGCCAAATCAAAAGCTTCCGAAGGTCCGTCAATACCTCTGAAGATTAACAAAAGAGATTCCAAAGACTCTACAAAACTTGTCGTTCTAGCAAAAAAGTAAGCCGAGACAATACTAGAGACCCAAAATTCTCTCTCTTTAGCAAAGAATGAATCTTCTGAGAAGGTCCTTCAATACCTCCGAAGATTAACAAAAGAGATCTTGAAGTCTCTACAAAACTCGGCGTTCTAGCAAAACGTAAGTCGAGACAACAAAAGTGACCCAGAAGTCTCCCACCATCAATCAAACCAAACTTCCAAAGGTCCGCCAATACCTTTGAAGTAATAACAAAGAAAACTCCAACGTCTCCACAAATCAAGAAAAGAGTCGCAGAAGCTCTACTTTCAAAGCAAGATACCCTGAACTCCAAACAACAAATGAACCATTGCAGTTCAAAATCAAGGAAAGCCACGATATCATGTGAGGATCTAGACAAAGCAATCATCATCAGAATCTATGAAGGTCAAGACTCACCATAAGTTGCTCCAAAGATCAACCAGAGATTCAAACAAACGCCTAGTCAGCCAAAGATCGAGTAATGATCATGACTAAACGACAGATCGTAATCAAGCATCGCAGCATTGCAACATTAAAGACTTTAGAATAGAGATAGCTTTTGTATGAGAATACGCCTGAGCAAGAAATCCTGGATGAGATCATGATAAAGGCAGTAAGCTAAAAACTTTAAATCAAACTAGCATAGGCACAAAGACCTCTAAACATAGACAAAATAGGGTAATTTGATCTTGAGAAATGAAAGTAAACTTTTCCAAAAAGGGCAATAAAACATTTTCCAAAGTGAAGAACATTAGGTCTATTCCATTTGTAACACAGCAACCTACGTTTTCTTTAAAGCAAAAAAATATTTCGGCATCTTTTTTGTGCAAAAAGACAATTTGGTTGTTCGTTCAAGCATATATTGACTAAAGCTTCCCTTAAGCCATAGGATCACAGTACCTCACTCCTAAGACTTTAAAAAACTTGACATAATCACTGAGCACAAGTGAAAAACAATAAATCAAATTAGCGTAGGCACAAAGACCTCCAAATAGAGACAAAATTAGGCAATTTGATCTTGAGAAATGAAAGTAACTTTCCAAAGAAAGGCAACTACACATTTTCCAAAGTGAAGAACATTAGGTGCGTTCCGTTCGTGACATAGCAACCTATGCTTTCTTCAAAGCGGAAAAATATTGCAGCATCTTTTTTGTGCAGAAAAATAATTTGGTTATTCCTTCAAGCTACCTCGCTCCAAGCACTAGTTAGAAACTTCTGAGCACACCAAATCAGTGTCGTCTTAGCTTTAGTATTTAGCCTGCAAGCAGACCTTTGCCAAAGAGGGGCATCTGTAGAGACCTAAATTTGGTTAACTCAAAATACCTCAGTGATTTCGTCGAAACTAGCCAAACAGAGTCTAAAACGGAACCCAAAAGAGTCGAAACGAGGCAACAGAGTTAAGACTTAAGCCAAAGCCTCAAAAACTCCTAAAAACCTCTGAAAACTCTTAGCAAAGCTCCGGAAACCCCCGAAAACATACTCGGATGGTCTAGAAAACACAGAATCAACTCTAAAAAACCCCAAAAATGAGCTCAGAACACCCAGAAAACACAAAAAAACACCAAAATCCCTAGAGGGCCCCGCAAAGGCTAAACTGCCTGAAGCAGGGGCCTACCACGTGGCAGCAAACCAAAGGAGGAGATCTGACCGCCTTGGTCAGATCAGGTGCAGATCCCAAGGATCTTAGTGCACCTTCAAGGTGCGCGCACACCTTGAAGGAGTGCGCAGAACCAGGATCAGGTCCTATACATAGGACCCCCTCACTTCCTTCAAAATCACCCTAGAAACTTCTAAGCATCCCAGAATCACTTCAAACTTGGATTTTCTCCATCCGAGAGTCCTTTTGTCTTCGATTTCTGAATCTCGAGAAGTTTTTCAATTCAGAGTTCAATTCACTTTCGAACTTTTGAATTCCATGTATGCTTGTCTTTGAGTCACGTGTATTTTCTAGTCCTATAATCTCTTCGAAGGCCATCTGCTGCCTTCGAGATGAGAACGTGAGCGGAATCGATTAGGAATCCGTTAGAGAAACCTATCAAAACTAGAAAACAGGAGAAATAGTAATGAACCTCTGCCCAAATTTTCGGTCAAATCTAGGAAGCGCTCAGGTATATACACAATACTCTTAAACTCTTTACAATTCATTGTTCAAAGATAGTGAGTTCAAGCATTGTAATTCTTTTCAAAAAGCAATAAACAGTAAACCTTCAAAAAAAACTCGTTGTTTTTAAAATAGTATCAATATAGTGTATCTCTGAAGGAGCATGCTTTCTAGCATGACTCTATAGTACACTACATAATATTAGATAATATTCGGGATAGCACAAGTCTTCCCAATTAAAAATGAGAGAAACCTCTATGATAGACATCATAATCAATTCATAGAGAACTCAACCAAAACCAGCATGAATCTTGAATCAATCTTTTCCAAAACTCTTTCCAAACAAGGAAAGAAACATCGAAACTCTGCCCACGAGGAGATTTCACTTACAAAACCAGCAAGAATCGTTAAGTTCTTTTACAAAATCGGCACGAATCTCTTTTCAAAACTCCTTCCAAGTAAGGAGAGAAACGAGGGAACTCTGCCCACGAGGAAATTCCACTTACAAAACTGGCACGACTTGTTAATCACAACCGTTTCAAGCTCCTTTCAAAAAAGGGATGCATCATCTGAGTTACGGCCATGCCCCATGAGACGTCAACTTCTCTCCGAAATGAGGAATAACTGTAGCCCAACCACTAGTGTAAAAAAGTTCTCAAGGCAAGAGATACAAAGATCTCCTTGAGCATGAACAATCCACTTAAGCCCCCAAGCGATAAGGCATGCAAACAAGAACAGGTAAATCATCTTGTTATCTCCATTCATTGACATAATAGAAGTAGAGGCCAGATCATTTACACTAATATAATTATCTTTCCTACTTTATTTTCTTATAAAAATTGAACTTAACTATTTTTTTATGCAGGAGGATTTGTACACTATGTGTACACACGATGAGATATTAACACAGATATTCAATAAAATACCCCTTTTACGAAGTAGAAACTGACTAACGTCGGGCGGTTGTCAGGTGCCTAACACCTTCTTGACCCGTAACCAGGACCCCGTACATTGAATCTTTACAAATAAATTACAGACCAAGTCAAATAGAAGAGGATGTTACTTGGTCTCTCTCCAAAGAGACTAGATAATGTTTTTTTCTAAAACAAAAGGGACCTGATACCCTTGAAATTCAGGTGGCGACTCTACAACATTGAACAAAGGATGAGAATCTCCTTCCCCTTTTAAAGCGACCAGAAAATGCGCTAAGAGAAGGAAAGACAGAAACATCTACAGAATAGACACACACACCCACACAACTTTACATTACTATCACACGCCAAAGAAAATAGGGCAGGATCTTCCCTCGACCAAGAGGATCAAGGAGACACGCAGTAGTCTCCTCGAGCTGGACTCAGACCACAAGAATCAGTGCATTTCTCGTTCAAATATGACTCGTATGCCTCAGGTTCCCTCGGCAACCCCGAGCCTTCTTTTTGAAGAGAAGCGGGGCAAGAGGAATGAGAGGGTCGTCGTAAAAGGTCCACGAGCAAGAGAGAGCTCTCCCGCTTGAGCGAGTTCCGCTCGGGTGTTCCGGTGTTTTAGGCGTCGGTCGAAAGATGGGGTGCAACAGTTAGCCTTTTAGGATTAGTAAAATAGTTATTCTCCTTGGTGAGAGTCGGAGTGTTTTCTGAAACACCCCGACCCTGGAATCCCAATGGTCCGACCCACTTTTCGAGTCAAAACTACAATCCAGGCCTCGGAGCATTACTGGGGTGAAAAGGAAAACCTCCAATTCTTAGGTTTTAGTCACTATTTATCACCCTAATTGAATTCAAATACCTAGGGTCTTCAATAATAATGGTTAAGGATTAAACTACTTGAAAATATTGTTGTCAGAGTTATTGCGTCGGTGGAGAAGTTCAGGCCTTCTCTCCCTAACCAAAACTTGGATTCCTATCAGGTCAAGTTCCCTGGAAACTAGAAATCTAGATCTAAAACTTCTATGTTTTGAACAGAAACTAATTCTCTATGGTTTTACACATAAATCGTGCTCAATGTTGACTAGTGCAGAATTTCTGGAAATTCCAGCAGCTTTGGTCCAACTTAGGTAGTCTAAAGGTCAACCTACTAGGTTCAGTTTATGATGGGGTTTCCTAAGGTTCAACTTCAGAGTATAACAAACAATATTGCAGAAGACATAACATCCATTTAATACATGCATCATAATGAAAACATTAAATCATACCTTATATGTCATAATGAATCAAAACTATCATATTATTGAATTCATTCAAACCATATTATAAGTATTCATCATCCATCATGGTTTAAAATTCAAACTAACTAATCAAAAAATTGTTATTAAATCAAAACAAAACATTTAAAGCAAGAAGATCCAATATCCCATATCCAATGTGATCTAAATCTATTTTCATCTGTCGCAAGTTCTTAGTACGTACTTCTAAGTAGCTTTTCTTTCAACACTTCGGGTTCTACTTCGAGTAACTCTTCTTGTACCTATAGGGGGGTAAAAACGTAGGTTGAGCAAAACTTCAGTAGGTACAACCAAAACATAGGTTGATGTCTTGACACCTTCTTCGAAAAATCCACAAGCCCTTTTTGCCACAAAAACCTCATCCAACAATATCACTTTGAAAACCATCTTTGGAAACCTCTCAAATTCACTCTTCCTTTTTCAAAACCTATCCACCATCTAAGTTTGAACTCTCAAATACACTTTTTGAAAACACTTTTGAAATTAATTTTGGTGTCAGCCATCGAAAATAGGTTTATTTTTTAAAACAACATCTATAAAGAGATAAACATGATATAACAGTATATATATATGAGGGAGGTTATTGCACCCCCTCTTAAAACGCCCCCTTATAACACCCCCTCCTGTGGGGCCCACATGCGATGCATTTAAGGGCTGATTTTTTGACAAGATGTTCTTCTCACAATTTATATCATCATATTAAAAAATTACTTCATTCTAAAACTTCTAGCCCCTTCAAATTAACCTTTAAAAATTAGTAACTATTTGGTAACTATTTGAGGGGTCAAATAGTTACTAATTTTTAAGAAGTAATTTGATGGGGTTAAAAGTTTTAGAACGAGCTGATTTTTTAATATGATGATATACATAGTAAGAAGAACATCCTGTAAAAAAATCAGCCCTTAGATACATCGCATGTGGGCTCCACAGGAGGGGGCATTATAAGGGGGCGTTCTAAGAGGGGGTGCAATAACCTCCCTCTATATATATATAGAAGTGTATGCAGCAAATCTATATTCTCACATCCTCATTAATATTTAATTATTATTAAGTTTTTTCATTTTTTGTCAGGGCAGATGCGGCAGCCTACCAATGGCTATTACGGTCGCCAACCTCTGTCACTTTTGGACAGACCCGGGCATATACAACGTCAATTAAGAGAAAACAACGTCCCTTAGGACAAACTGACAATTTAGATATGTTTTATATCACAACTTCACCTATTATATGAAGCACAACTATTCCTCTCTTACAAAGCACATTATATACCTCTCTTTTGGAACACATTACCATCCTCACTTATGGAGCATAATTTACACCCTATCTAGGGATTATTTTGATACCAGCATGGGTATCCTATTCATGGTTACTAAGGCAACTAACCTCACAACCCAAATGTCTCTTTTAAAAACCTCTCATATTACCACTTTAAGTTGTAATAGCTTGTTTACTTTCACTCAAGTTTACACCACCAAAACCTAATGCAATTTTTTGTAGAAAACCTTTTCAAAAATAATATATATTTTTATGAAAATAATTTTAAAAACATGCAACTAAACTAATTGAGAAAATAGGGAATTTCGAAAAACAAGTTTAAGGATGGTGGTTCTCCTTACCTTTTTCGCTTACTTTCCACGAGGCTTTAACTCGATCTTCCTTTGACTCTAGAACTCCAAGCTTCTTCAAAACTTGAATGGTTTTATTCTTCTTCAGACTTGGGTTTGAAGAAGATGAGAAAAGATTGAGAGACAGAGAGAGAAATCGGCTAGGTGGGGGCTTGGGGGTTTGAGAAATCGGCTAGGTGGGGGCTTGGGGGTTTTCTTTTTCTTGTTCTTTTTTTTCTAGTTGAAGGTGGATTTTTAGTGTGGAAGAGGGAGCACGACCAGGTCGGCCAGCCCCTCCCACCTCCTTAACTTGTTCTAAACCTATTTTAACTCGAACCCTATCTCTATCCTAAACCAAGTCTATCTCAATCTCTTTTATTTTTATTTATCTTTAAATCTTTTTAATTTTTAAACTACTAAAAATATTAAATTTTTATTAATTTTAGATCACTAAAATTAAATCTTAAACCATTTAATGGTTCACATTAAATACTACAACTTTTAGATAATTAAGGAAACCTAGGTGTTTTAAGTTTTGGAAACTATTTCTATGGCTAGGATTTAGTAACTTTTAGATAAGTTCAATCCAATGGCTAGTATTTATTCCTTTTTCATCAAGGTTTAGTATTTATCTAAAAGAAATATACTAGGAATTATCTTTAATTAGTAATTATCCATTATTAAAATTTAGGTGTTTTAACTTAACTAACAAGTTTTAGAGTTTTAGGAAACCCAAAACTCTCTAATTAAGTGGCGCACAAGGCGGCCCCTTGTGCCCACATTTTTGGTAAGTGGGGTCTACCTCTTGGTCACCCCTTATCCTAGTTTTACTAAGTACACCCAACTACCTCCTCTCATTTCATTTCCCCTTTCATTTTATTTTCATTTTCATTTCTAATTTTTTATTTCATTTCTAATTAAACCTTAATGTTTGAAAATGATTCTAACCTAATGGTTTATTCTATTATTTTTCATTTCCAAGTTTCCATCCTAGGGTTTAGAGTGTTCACTAACATTTCTAGCTCTGAAATGTTCATTTCTAGGTTCATTTCATTTCTAGGTGACTTATTGCATTTCTATGTTTGAAACTACTAGAAATGGTTATTGTTTATGGTTATTCTAAGTTATAAGTTGGTTTCTACATTGAGTATAGGTCAATGTAACCCTAATTGAATTCAAATAAATAGGGTCTTCAATACTAATGGTTAAGGATTAAACTACAGGATGAGGTTTTTGTGGCAAAAAGGGCTTGTGGATTTTCTGAAAAAGGTGTCAAGACATCAACCTATGTTTTGGTTGTACCTGCTGAGCTTTGCTCACCCTATGTTTTTACCCCCCTACAGGTACAAGAAGAGTTAGTCGAAGTAGAATCTGAAGTGCTGAAAGAAAAGCTACTTAGAAGTACGTACCAAGAACCTGCGACAGATGAAAATAGATTTAGATCACATGGGATATGGGATATTTGATCTTCTTGCTTTAAATGTTTTGTTTGATTTAATAACAATGTTTTGATTAGTTAGTTTGAATTTTAAACCATTATGGATGATGAATACTTATAATATGGTTTGAATGAATTCAATAATATGATAGTTTTAATTCATTACGACATATAAGGAATGATTTAATATTTTTATTATGATGCATGTATTAAATGGATGTTATGTCTTCGGCAATATTGTTTGTTATACTCTGAAGTTGAACCTTAGAAAACCCCATCATAAACTGAACCTCGGAGGTTGACCTTTAGACTACCCTAAGTTGGACCAAAGCTGCTGGAATTTCCAGAATTTCCGCACTGGTCTGCGTTGAGCACGATTTTTTTGTAAAACCGTAGAGAACTAGTTTCTGGTTAAAACACAGAGGTTTTAGTCCTAGATTTCTAGTTTCCATAGAACTTGACCCCATAGGGATCCGAGTTTTGGTTAGGTAGATAAGGCCTGAAATTCTCTACTGATGTAATAACTCTGACAACAGCAGTGTGTGAAAACCATCTTTGGAAACCTCCCAAATTCACTCTTCCTTTTTCGAAACCTATCTACCATCTAAGTTTGAACTCTCAAATACACTTTTCGAAAACACTTTTGAAATTAATTTTGGTGTCAGCCATCGAAAACAGGTTTATTTTTTAAAACAACATCTATAAATAGATAAAAATGATATAACAATATATATATATATATATATATAGAAGTGTGAAAGGTCCATGTTTTATGTTTGTCGAATTTCGTGTCAAAGGTAAACTCAAGATGGTCAATGTAACTTGAGTTAGAGTCTAGTGAGTCTCGGTTCACTTCGGTTGAAAGAGAAGAAATCTACAAAGACTCCGAAGAACTCAACTCACCACCGGAAGACATCCTAGGATGGTAAGTGACTTAGAACACTAAGTACCATAGGTGGTTAGATTGCTAAGAGTGTTTCCCACACTGTTTACTCTTGATAAAATGTGTTTTAAAAGATAAATTTTTAATCTGGACAGTGTTGGTTTCGAAACCAAGAAGTTTGGTTTCGAAACCAACTGCATTGATGGTATTATTTTATATAGGGAAAAGTCTGTTTCGAAATCAACCTTAGTTTGATTTCGAAACCAAACTTTATCTGATGACAGATGAAGTTTGGTTTCGAAACCAAAACTGTTGGTTTCGAAACCAAAACTCATCTGTCTTCAGATGAATTTTGGTTTCGAAACCAAACAGTTTGGTTTCGAAACCAAAACCACATCTATCTTCAGATGAAGTTTGGTTTCGAAACCAAACATGTTGATTTCGAAATCAAAAGGCAATAACCATCACAGAAGCTTGTTGGTTTCGAAACCAAATCAGTCAGTTTCGAAACCACATGTTGGTTTCGAAACCGACAGGCTTGATTTCGAAACCGACGCCCAGATTCGTTTTTCTGAGTACGATTTTCTGAGCTGTAAAGTAACTTTCTAACACATTATTGCTCATCTCCCTCTAAGCCTTGTTTTAGGGAGATAATTGAGCGTGGGAAACATCTCTAAGTGGAATGAGAGGCTGAATATATTATTCTCTCATCCCCAATAATGGTGTCTACCATTAGACCTAGAACTAATAATTTAGTCTAGGATTGAGCTGGACATCTTCACTATAAATAGGGGTTGAATCTTCAGTATTCAATCAACCATTCACCCTATTAATCAACAAGTTCTTGAAGAGTTTCAACTCTAATCTTTTAGCTCTCAAGCTTGTTGAAATTGGTTCAAATCCTTCCCATTTCAAAACCAAAACTCTGTTTTTGTTACCGGTGGATTTCCGGTGATTGAGCTTGAAGGTTCAAGCTTGTGGTGATATACTTGAGGAGTCAAGTATTGGTTCAAGGTGCGGGACTTGTGGAGTTCAAGTTGGAGACGCATCAACGTTTACTAAGAGGCAAATTCGTGGAGTTCGAATTTGTGGAAGAACTGTACACCGTAGCTGTTGGAGCGTAGAGGGAGTCGTAATTCGTGTCCATCGAGTGGTAAATCGGGTTGTAAGTTTTCAATAACTCTTAGTGAATTTTTGCTGGACTAGGTCCCGGGGTTTTTCCCAGTTTGGGTTTCCTCGTTAACAAAATCTCTTGTGCATATTTTTCATACTTGTTGTGAGATTGAAATATTCGATTCTTGTTCTTAATTCCGCATATTAAGAATCGAATAAGTCAATACTCCTGTTAGAGATTTTTGTTGTACTCTTATCACCTTAGTAATTTTTAATTAGGTGATTGTGTGATCCTTAACCATAGTCACATTGACATACGGTTAAATTCATTAACCGTAGGGTGAATTTAGACTTTCAATTGGTATCAGAGCAGGTTCACTTGTTGGGTTTAACAACCTAAGTGTGATCCCTATTTGTGTCTAAATGGATTCACAAAGAGAAGGTAGTGCTGTAAACAAACCACCATTATTCAATGGCAGCAACTATCCTTATTGGAAAGCCAGAATGAGGGCTTTCCTCAAGTCCCTAGACCAAAGGGTTTGGAGAACTGTAGAAATTGCTTGGTCTCCTCCTACCATGATGACTGGTACCGGAGACAACTCTAGGGAAGTTCCTAAACCGGAAGACCAATGGACCACCGATGAAACTGATGCTGCTACTAGAAATAGCAAAGCTCTCAATGCCATCTATGCTGCTGTAACAGCTGACGAATTTCGTCGTATATCTAATTGTGAAGTAGCAAAGGAGGCATGGGACATCTTAATGGTAACCCATGAAGGTACTAGGACTGTTAGAATAGCAAAACTTCAAATGTTAACAACCCAATTTGAAACCATTAGAATGGATGACAATGAAACCTTTGATGAATTTTATGCCAAGTTAAATGACATTGTCAACAACTCTTTTGCTTTGGGTGAAGTTATTCCTAACTCCAAGATAGTTCGTAAGGTTTTGAGATCTCTTCCCGAGAGATTTCAAGCCAAAGTTACGGCTATCGAGGAGAGTAAAGATATTGATGCTATTCTTCCTGAAGAACTTGCAGGAAATTTAAGGACATTTGAGGTTGGATTCAAATCTTCAAGGAAATCAAAGAACATTGCTTTTACAGCCTCAAGAAGTTCCAAGGAAGATGATTTCTCAAGTGATGACGAAATGGCTCTCCTTACTAGACAATTCAAGAACTTCTTGAAGAATAAAAAGGAGAAGTTCCAAAAACCAAGATTTGGTTCGTCTTCCAAAATAAGGCCACATGACAAAGTCAAGAACTTTGATAAAAAGTTTGAGAAGAAGAACTCTGGAGAAGTTCAATGCTTCAAATGTCATGGCTTTGGACACATGGCTAATGAATGTCCAAACAAAGCTTCAGCCAAAGCTAAGAAAGCAATGAAGGTCACTCTTGACGACTCCGACTCATCCTCCAATACTAGTGATACTAGTGATGAAGAAATGGAGGAAATGAAGGCTATGACTGCTACTCTCTCTCAGATATTCAAAAATGCTGACACCTCTAGTGATCATGAGGAGAGTGATGAGGAAATAGACCCGGAGGAATTGTGTGCAAATCTCCTCAAAAAGAGCTTGGACCTGTCCAAGGAAAACAAAGTATTGGATGGGAAGTTGTCATTCATACAAACTGAACGGGATGAAGCCATGATCAAGTTGCAAGAAAGCTCCAACAAAACAATGCAACTTGAAGAGGAGATTTCAAGGCTACTCATCAAGATTAACTCTCTTGAGTTGGATCATGAAAAAGCCTTAGATGAAATCAAGTCTCTTAATTCCACTCTTGATGTAACCAAGAGAGACTTGGTCTTATCAAATAACTTGTTAGATAAATTTAATCATGGTTCTAATTTTATATCTAACTTGTTGAATGCAGCCAAAACTGCTAATGATAAGAAAGGATTGGGTTATGATGCTGCAATGTGTTCCAACTCACCACAAGGAACAAAGTTCGTGAAAGCCAAAGAGCAACATGCCCAAAGTTCATGAAAGTTGTTTTGGTTTTAAAAATAAAAGATGTTTTCAGTTTTTGAAAAGGATTTTGGCCAAAACCTATGACTAGCACCAGTTTTCAAGGTACGTATTTGAAAAACCTATTTTTAAGATGATCTTTTCAGAGAGAGGTGTTTTCATACAAAAATGTTTATGAAAAGGTAAGTTTTCGAAATACAAAGGATTTTTTTTAGCATGGATACATTGGATTATTGGGCAAGGATTTGTTTGATTGTTTGAAATTGATGGTGTTAGTCTCTTAACCAAGTATTTGGTTATACCTACAGAGCTTTGCTCACCTATAATTTTCCCCCTCACAGATCTCGGAGAGACCCGGTAAGCTTAGATGAGTAGGACTTGAAGTAGAGATCATTGATAAGAAAACAAGTAGATTATATTTCTCTAAGCAAACAATAAGTGATGTTACATTACATGGGTACTGGGTTTGAGTATTCTTTATCTTTCATTCCAAAATAGCAATTCAGTTCTTTTACAAACATCGTTGTTTTTAGAAAAACAAGTTCAGTTTTATCTCCTAGTATTTGAAACAAAATGATTTGAAGTATTGAATTCTATTCAGTAGTTATTAATCTCATCTATTGATTTTTAAAGCTTAGTACATTTATTCTTATGATTTTCATTCCATATCCAAGAGATTTCCATTCTTTCTTTAAAACTACCGGTTATTTTAGCCAAAATGCTGTCAAAATACACAAGCCAAAGTTTATTCTGAACCGAATGATCTAGAATTAGACTCTGACCAAAAGATGAAAGTTGAAGGTGTCTGAGTCTAGATTACAGATAATCAAACGGTGTCTAAAACCAATTTAAGATGAATCAGATACACCGATTTTCCTAAATTGATGCAAAATTGTTTCTGTTTTCAAAACTCCGTAGAAACCCTGTATATTACAAAAATATTTTTGCACTCTTGAGTTTTTAATAAAATCATGTTTCTTTGAACTTCTCAAACTGAATTATTTGTCTGCCAAAATTAAAAAGTTATTTCAAAAGAGTTTTCTAAAAACTTGCTTTGTCTTGGTTTTTAAAAGATGTTTCGATCTTTCAAAACATAAGTTTTTCAAAGTTGTATTGTTTCCACACGTATTTACTTTAGTGACACCACGGGTCTTGGGTCTGGTGAGCCGGGTCAGGTCACGGGTCCAAAATCCGAGGCATCACATCTTGGACTGACAATGTTCCACAAAGGGTGCAAATTAAATGGTGTATGTCGGAATTAAAGAGAAAGATTAGTTTAAATATGTAAAGATAAAGTCTTGGCCTTTCTCCTTCACATACTGTATGTCAGATAAGCATATAGTACTCAAGTAATGACTCATTAACTTTAAATTAATTACCACCCCATTTACATATCACCAGGGAGGTCATCTCTCTCAAGGGGCAGGGAGATGATAATGGATAACGGTGGGTTCATCAAACCGCCATCAAATTTGATTAAAAGAAGATTAAACTAATGAAGAAGAAATACTCATACCATGTTGCGGGTAAATTATAATGCTCATTCCTACTGTCCAAAATTCGTTTCCTGCCTCAGCAGTAACTTGCAAGGATTTCCGTCTCTTATCACACTTGTATATATTATACCTTTCGATTCTCTTGACAAACGGTGTGTATCGAAACAGAAGCACATTCCCAGTAGCTAACATGAAATGGTCCCATAAGAGTGGGAACCGAAATAGTAATTATGACAGGAGCCAATTGGAATATAGAACTGAGAGGTTTAAAATTTCTCCTCAACTACATGCGCCCTCACATGATCATGGATTCGACTGTCAAAAAACAACATTACTACACAAGCAAAATAAGCAACATTAAACATTTACATGAAACCAAACAATCACTGTACCAAAGTAACACAAACGAATTTGTCTTAAGATTGTTAGAAAATATGGGTTCAGTTTCTTGAAAATTAGATTACCACAAAAATCAAAATTAAATTGAGAAAAAAAATCTTATCTGAAAGTGATCGAGCCGTGTGTTAGACACAATGTCCTTCAGATAAATTCGTCCCCGCAACAGTGCCAACGGTTCTGTGGACGTCTGCCTCCCAGGATGCAACGATCGCGTCATACAGATGTAGTACTCCAATCTATAGGCCCTAGCGAACTGACGATTATTATACTCTCACACACTACTAAAAGTATGACTCACAAAAAAAACTTGTTGAGATCTTGATAGAAAACTTCATCTCAAATTATAAGAGAAGAGGTGTTTATATAGAGTCCATCATGACTCTCCATAAACCAAACAAGTTTCTCTTCACCCATAAGGTGGCTCTCCATAACAAATGGTGACTCCCCCATAACAATTTGTGTCTCTCCAGAGACAACAAGTGCCCCACTACAAGAAAAGTGGGTTTTACCGGCCATAATTTTACTGGCGGCCAGAGACAACAAGTGCCTCACTAATTGATTTGTTTTACCGGCGGCCAAAATTTAGCGTCGCTAATTTTAACTTTTTTACTGGAGGCCATCAAAAATTCGTCGCTAAATGTGACTTTTTACCGGCAGCCAAAGAATTTCTGTCGCTGTAGATGTGAATTTTTTGCGGGAATATTTCGCGCCAAATTATTACCGACGAATCATGAACATGCGCCGGTAAGTGTCCACATATAGCGGCCAATATTTTTGGCCGCCACTAAAGGTACCTATACCGGCCATCTATCAGACCGCCGCTAAATATCTACATCTTTTACCGGCGGCCTCTTGACCCCTGCTAAATCTACAAACCCATTACTGAAGACTGTTTGTTGAACCGCCACTAAAGGGTGTATTAGCAGGGGTTTCTTTGGCCCCAGTTAAATATTTTATACATTTACCGGCCATTCTAGGTAACCCTCACTAATTCGACAAAATTTATAACCATACCCGTGTACAGTGCCTAGCCATTCCCCATTCCCAATACCAACATATATTTGTTATGCCATAAACTGTATGTATCTTGCCCTTGTAACGTACTGTTTCGAGTGCCATGTCCTGTGTCGTGATCACTGTCGTGTCATTAAACAATGTGAAGTGTCGTACCTAGTGCCAACATTCACAATGCCATTACCAAGGTTGTGCCCTGGCATCGTTCTAAATGTCACGACATGACCAACACCCAATGCCAGCATTCACCGTGCTATGATCAGTGTCATGCCCATGTACCGTGCGAAGTGTCGTGCCTAGTGCCAACATTCATTGTGTCATGACCAAGGATGTATGCATGTGCTCTAGTACTGGGCTAAGTGTTGTGGCCTCGTGTCATTACCAGTTTCATGTTATTTAGACATGATTTTGACGTGGTCCCTATATGGGCCGCATATGGAGATGATTCAAAGGCTGGTTTAATTTATGGTATTAAGAGATGTACTTACTATATTGATCATCTTAATTTATTGAAAAATCACATTGCTCTAAATATTCTAACCCCATGAAAAGTTGTGTGATTTATAAATTGTCTATTATTATTATTATTATTAATTTTAAACTAATATTTGAAAGGGTTAGAAGTTTTAATAACATTATAATTTTATATAATGATGATCATCTCCACGGAGATGATTCGACTGTGTGAGGGTGATCTCATATTTGATCATATAGCGCGTTTTAAAATTTTTAACATAATTTTTAATAGGACCAAAATATGTACATCCTCATAGAATTCAACCATCAGATCATTTTGATATAGGACCTCCATGAAGTGTATTAATAACATGATGGGATTAAAAGTTCTAGCAAGTTAATTATGTAACAAATTACACAGAATATTATTTATTTGTGAAAGGCCTAACTATTTTGGATGGTAATATCCGCACTCAAAATAAATAAGATAACACCCAACTAAAGCACCCATCTATTTTGGGTGGTAATATACGCACCCAAATTAAAGCACACAAAAAATAGCGCGTGAAAACCTGCCCTCTTCTAAAACAGAAAAAAAAAATATTTGAGGGAAAGAGCTGAACGAAAATCAGTCTCCCTCTTTCTCTCCCACTCTCTCTTTTTCTCCCCTCCACGGCTCCAACCCCACTCTTCCTCTATCTTTCTCTATCACTCTCTCTTTTTCTCAGCGGAGAACGGTCGTCAGAAGAGAAAGTTCATCCACATCCCCAACATCACCGGTAACCCTAAACCCCCCTTCTCTATATTATTTTTCTTGTTCTATTCGGTTTCTCCGTTTGAAGCTGAAGCTGCTACTACTTCACAATGAGCATTACACCAATGTGCTTCACAAATTAACAGGAACTGATCTATTTTTTCTCTTCACAGGAACTAGGGTATTATTTGATTCATGTGTGAAAGAAAGATTAAATCAATTTGATTCTTCAGATTAGGGTATTTTCATCGTTAAATTTATTTGCATCTATTTACACTAATTTGTAATGTTAGTTGAAGAATTTTATGTTATAATTTGTGCTGTTACACATTTTCTTTAGAGCTTTATGTAAGAACTTCTTCTTTGGTAAATTATTAGGGTTTTTTGTGTTTAAACCACTCTTGTTTCATCTTGTCACGTTGAAAAATTATTAGGGGGTGTTGAAAGTGTCTGTAATCTGTTGTTGAATGTAATTGATGATACCCATATTTTATTGTTTGGAGAAATGTCACAACTGTTTATTGCTTCATAACCGTTTGTTGAAAATCACAACTAAATTGTGTTATATTTTCTTATTTATTGAGAAACATTAGTGATTTCCCAACTTAGGTCTTCTAATTTGATGAACAACTCTTTGAATTTGGAACCCATAATTTTAACATATTATGCAGTTCTTCAGTTTTCATAAACACTGCACTGTTTTTATCTTCTTATGTAGTTATACTTAAAAAACGTAGAAGAAAATTCTTCTGTTACTTCACTTGTAGTTGGGATTATTAAACTGAATTTTTTCCATTCAGCTAGGATATGAAGTTGTCCACAGGATACATGAACACGTTCATGATGTAGTAAATGATTGTTTTGAGTTCTCAAACCTCCCTCTTATTAGGGTTGTTCTTGTTTCCTTCTTTGTGGCTTGTTATACATTGGCGTTACCTGTCTCTTCCTCTATTACTGTTTGTGATGAATTACTTGTAGATGATTTCCTTGGTTGAATTACTAGGGTTTTAGAGATTCAAACTCTTAAGTATTAGTTGTTGTGTTAAGATCTCTCTCTTACTCCCTTGAGAGATACTCAACAATAGATTTTCTTAAATGAAAGTGGCCTCTCATTTGATGGCAAGAGACGAGAGTAGCTTTGGGTTGTTATTCACTAAGTATACTGTAATACCGGAGTATTAAAAAAAAAAACTGATCAGTATATAATACTGATATAAACACAGTACTAATATAACAGTACGGAACTATTATTACTGTTCTCAAAGCAATATATATATATACACAACAGTACGAAACTGATATATATATATAAAGAACAAAATAGGAAAATAGAGGGTTAGAAGAAGATAAACAACTGTAGACCGAGGCTAGAATAAATCTATGTCCTTAAGACAATTAGCGCCCCACACGGATGCTGATGGAGAAATGGCGTTTGTCTCCCAGGACTTCAACGATCTTACCTTCTTGTTATTGCAGCACTTCAATATACAGGAAGCTACGAACCAAATAATGCAGAGTTTTCTCTCTCACAGACACTAACACTTTGATGCGAAAATATTGAATGAGAAAATGCAGACTCTGGACAACTATTTATAGAAGACATGGTGACTGTACGAAGAGCCACAAAGTCTGTTCATAAGCACCCATTCGCCCAAACAAATGTATTTGAATGAACAGACTCAATACACCCCAAAAAACCC
>MVGT01000379.1:134394-147226 GCA_002174775.1 Macleaya cordata
TTCTCACAAGATTTGTCCCATTTCCAACAAGGTTATAAAAGATTCAATTTCTCATTCATCCGAAATCGGTTTTGAGCAAATAAACATTCTACGAATAACTCCTCGACGAGAGGAACGCAACCCAATGACTTGTTTTCACAAATCAGATGTGGGTCCCACTCAAAAATATGCATAAACATTGCTGGTTAGAATTGTCAAAACTGAATTTTCCAAACATGGGTTTGATCACATAATTCTCACTTGGAGAACTCTTTCTAGGATAGCCAAGAAGGCTAAGACCCAGGTTATGCAGGCCAACAAATACTTCAACAAGAGCTCCTATCAACAAGATTTTTAATTAGGTTTCTTGTTTGATTTTTTTTTTCGAACTTAATGAAAGTTGAGACTTCAAAAATTTATGTGCTTGTGATTTATTATACTTGTTTCATCTCTTAAGTTGTTTCTAGTTGACAAGAAAAATTTTGGTAAATTTAATTATTAAAAAAAAATTTATTAGAAAAAAATGCATATGACCGGCAGCCAAAATAGCTGCTGGTAAAGAAAGCTTTAGCGGAGGCCATAATTCAACACTAAATAGACATTAGCAGCGGTCACAATTCGCCACTAAATAGACATTAGTGGCGGCCACAATTCGCCACTAAATACACATTAGCGGCGACTGCAATTGGCCACTAAATAGAGATTAGCGGCCAAATCATTGGTCGGTAAATATGATCCATTAGCGGCGGCCGGGTACCGCAGGTAAATCATATTTTTAGTGGCGGATTATAACCGTTGGTAAAAATTACTTTTAGCCGCGGCTACAAACTTCGTCGGTAAAAGTGTTTTTAGTGGTGGCTTTTGTTCGTCGGTATTTTAACTGACTGACCAGCATTTTGGTCGTTTTAAGTTTTGGTTGACCAAAATATGAACTCCTTTACCGGCGGCCAGGATCCGTCGCAAAAGGTAATGTCACGCCCCGCTCACACGTGTGCCCAATATTGTCCCTGCTTTATCCACCCCCCCGGGGTACAGGGTTTTGTTCTTAGATAAGCCCAGAGAGCTCACCTAAAAGGCCTCGGACATAATGTAAGGCAGTTCGTAACCTCATAGCCCAGGCTCTGGACACTCTCCTAGGCGATGTGGGACTAATACCTCCTCCCATAGGATGAGCCGTCCTCGGCTCTGATACCATAATTGTCACGCCCCGCTCACACGTGGCTTTCGACCTCCGCTAAAAGTCATATTTCTTGTAGTGCCTTATGGCATTGAAAAGACACCTAAAAATAAAAAGACACCTCTAAAAAACAAAAGACATACTTTTGTAAGATTGTGGCCCATAGTACAAACATATATTTTCCTATTCAGTCTGGAAAATTGCCATTATGTATTAATTAGAAATATTATGGTCCCACATGTGTGAATAGAAGGGACTAAGTGTTTAAGGAGTTAAGGTTTCTTGGTTGGGTGGTAATCCTAATATATTTGGTAAGTGTAGAATCTCTACAACTCTAGTTTCCTTGATGGGTTAGGAAAATCTAGGGTTACAGTTTATAAATAGAGAGGAGGTCAACCCTTAGCCTCATGCAATCTGAGCCCCATCATCTGCTAAAGGCATAAAGGTTGTAGGTTCCTCTCTAGTGATCGAAAATCTCCATTGGACTTCCACGATTAATCAAGTACGACGATCGACTCTGCCATTATTTTATTCAGTAAATCAGCATGCCTAGATCTATTATAGTTCTAACATATGGTATCAGAGCGTCAGCGTGCGTATGCTATTTACTGAATCATGATTGTTTGGCTTTTAAACTTTAGACGACAATAATAGAAGCATGTATTTACTGTTATAGACGATCTCTTAATTTTTGTTCGACTAGTGGTTTATTGATTGATAGTTTAAATCAAGTCAATATATATACTAAACAAACAGATTAATTAATAAAAGTAAAGTATCCTTTTGGATTAATCTATGGTTTAGATCAATTTTAAAGATCTCTTAGAAAAAGTGATTGACTTCTAGCTAGTGGCACGTGGCTTCTACTGTTAGATACTTCCATTTTAAATAAGTTTGTTCTTAATGTTTATAAATCTTAATAAGACACAAATTTTATTTGATCCGATTGAATCTGAAACGGGTCCAAGGGATACTGTAACTGTCAGACAGTTTAACTGTAGTCTTGAAAGTATAGTTTTCACCTGCTTTTTCTTGTTAACTAATTTAATATAGAATTTTTTATGCCACCCAAAGTGATATTATCGCAGGATCCATATTTTCATGGTGAAAATAGTTTTCAAAAACCCTTAGTAGTGATTAACTATCCATAAATTTTGTATTGGGTAATCAGGAATGTCTAATTTTTAATCACTTTGAAAGTATGATTCAATTTATTGAATCTCACTGTTAGTGGGCATTAAGTATATCTTCTCATGTTCCTACAATACAAATTGAATAATAATAAAGAATAAAAGGAAGGTTAGGGTTTCGTCAAGAAGATGAAGATGATACCGAGTTGACTCGGGTAAGGTTACCGAGTTGACCCATTGGTGACTCGGATATGGGAGTTGGTCTATTAATTTGACTCGAACAAATGTATTGTGTTTGACTCACTAAGTTAATCCATTGATTGGTTAATTTTGTTTGTTGGTATAAGTTAACCCAGACCAAGCTAACTTAAGACTAAAATAGGAATACTATTGAATCAGTTTATAAGATATCGGTTCTACTGAACCGTTTCAGTTAAAAACTAGTGGTTCAACCGAATCAAAATACTTAAATGGGGCCAGTTAATCTATTGTTTGACCTCAAAATTTAGTTAAAATTTATTCCTTAAAGTTTTTGGTCGTTCTAGTTCTTAGAACTTAATTCTAACTAGATCATTACAGTTTTTGGTTTTGGCCCACTTATATTAGTAAAGCTTAATAGACTTGTTCACCTATGGATTGGCATCGAACAAACTCCAAGTTTGATATGGTAAATTTTCTAACCATTCCAGATTTACCTGTGGGATTTTTCAAATCAAAATTCAGGTCTGATTTTTGTAGTTGCAGAATAATCTTAATTTGACCAATTTTTCTTTGGTATACTGGTTCAAGGAATACCGGACTACAACTTTTTGTATTTTATGATCTTATGAAATCATATTAATGGTGAACCAGTAGTTTAAAATTTCAGTTTATTGGTGATTTTTAGAACCAATTATAATTTGCTTCAATTTAAAGTTCATCATGATGTTTGAGATTAATTGTGTTATTGCATGTTTAAAGTTTAAAGTTTAAGATTATGTAAATGCCTATGTGAGGTAAATAGCAGTTGGCATGCAGAACACAATTATTTACACACTTAGAATTCTACATTGTAATTAAGATATTATCTTCAATATATTTACGGATAAAGTAATTTTCTATAAAAAGTTATCTCAAATAAAGATACATTGTAGAAATTCAAGGAAAGTTTAAGGAACATCTAAGTCTATCCTATAAGGGTTTAGGAATAGACACACAAAGCGCTATCAGGGTTGACCCATTGACTGGTTCCAACTATTCCACTTGGAAAAGGCAAATTACACTTCAGCTGGGCCTCTTAGATTTTGATTTCGTTTTGACTGAGGGAAGACCTGTTGTTCCCACTGCTGAATCTACAGATGTGGAAAAGGCTACTTTCAAGAAATGGGAGAAAGTAAACAAGTTATATATGATGGTCATTCGGGGGTTGATTAATGAGACGATCAGTGGGGGTATTCTAGAAACAACTACAACAAAAGAGCTTTTTGAACTCATAAACAAACAGTTTATGGGTACTGTTCATTCCAGGCAGTACAACTGTTTGACTCAATTATTTTCCTTGTATTGTGATGAAACTGGGAGCGTGAGGGAACACATTCTTAAACTATCAAAGTTCATAATCAATCTTCGGGATTTAGGTTTTACGATTGAAGATGAGCTGATGGTTCATATGGAAGTGGCAAAACTCCTAAGCAAATTTGACACATTAAAGGTCAATTACAGTACACAAGGAAGAAAATGGGATTTGAACGAATTAATCAATATATGTGTAGCTGAGGAGAACGATTGAAAGAGAGTAAAGCTGAGTATATAAACTTAGCTGTTCACAAATCCAGCAAAAAAAACTTTAAAAAGAATTTTAAGAAATGAAAGTTTATGAAATCTGGACCAGGTCAATCTTCAGAAACAAAAGCAAATGAGGAAAATAAAGAGGAAAAGGAGGATGGCGCATGTTTCTTTTGCAGCAAAAAAGGACACATCAAGAAGGATTGATTCCACTATAAAGAATGGAAAAAGAAGAGAGAAGGTGTTCACCAACTAAAAAGAGACAAGAAATAAAAAACAACCTATAAATTTCTAGACAATGACTTTACATTTATTATAGATTAAATTCTAGTAGTTATGGTTTTATTTTCTAAACTCTAAACTTTTGATTAGATATGGTTCACAGATGATTAGTTTTACTTTCATGGAAACCTCATTAAATAAATTATGACTCTTCATAATAAATAAATCTTAAAATTCGTTCGTCTTGATCGAGGAGGAAGGCTTTATGGTTGTATCGATCCAGGGAAGCAAATTATAGAAAAATAAATTATCTATTTGTGCATCATGATTTGCTTGTCAAGGATGCAGAGAACAGTGGGAGTCAAAGGACATTTAATGAAGCCTACATACAGTAAGTATGGAGTTCCTATAATCACTTAAAGGTATGTTTCGGCTTTAAAACATACTATTCCACCTTCAGTAAAGTAGTAGAGTATACTCATTAATTGATGCATCATATGTTTTACATGGTTATTGCACGTGCACAAAGAAAATTGTAAGAGACATAAGGGTGATGGATATCATATGGCGGTAGCCGTAATATGTCATTTCAGCCTGAGAGTTCACACAAAACTCTCATAGCTTGGGTTAGATACAACTAGGCACCGTATCAGTAAGCCTTCATTCTAGATATTAGGCGATGGTTTTCGTATGACGGTTAGTCGTAATCTATCAGAATGACACACATATGCTCAAATGTGTGAAGCTGGACCATATTTGGAAGTACACAATATTATATCACACATAAGGTTGTGTACTATCCAATCTACACTTAAATAAAACTACCATAAGGTTTACACTTGAATCATTAATGGTACTAACGGTTTGAACCATGGAATTGCATTGTGATATCGGAAGCGCAAATGTTTTCATGATTAGCAATTAGTGGTATTCTTATTTTGAGTGGAAGGCAAAGACACATTCTAATTGATATTTTGGCAAGTACAATTTTTCAAAATTAAGAGTGGCCACTCGACTTTTTAAAAGTCCAGATTGAAAAAAAATAAAAATTTCAAAATTAATATGTTGTTCTAAGGGCCAAGTGGGAGATTGTAAGATTGTGGCCCATAGTACAACATATATTTTCCTATTCAGTATGAAAAATTACCAGTATGTATCAATTAGAAATATTGTGGTCCCACATGTGTGAATAGAAGGGACTAAGTGTTTAAGGAATTAAGGTTTCTTGGTTGGGTGGTTATCTTAATATATTTGGTAAGTCTAGAATCTCTACAACTCTAGTTTCCTTGATGGGTTAGGAAGATCTAGGGTTACAGTTTATAAATAGAGAGGAGGTCAACCCTTAGCCTCATGCAATCTGAGCCCCATCATCTGCTAAAGGCATAAGGGTTGTAGGTTCCTCTCTAGTGATCGAAAATCTCCGCTGGACTTCCGCGATTAATCAGGTACGACGATCGACTCTGCCATTATTTTATTCAGTAAATCAGCATGCCTAGATTCATAATAGTTCTAACAACTTTTTCACTCACAAGAATTATTTAAAAATTTAATAATTCCAACATATAAGTCCTTTCGGTTTGCTTATTTTTTTGAGCTTGAAGCTCGTTATTAATTTTATTAGAGATTTTAAGGCTAACGTTTCTTATTGCTTACCTGTTACTTGTTGAACTCCAATTGATCATCCTGATCTTGAGATCGTGTGTGTGTGATTGGTTAACCAGACTGGATTCTCCGTGTGGTTGTTTAATTGCTTCCGCTTGTACCGTATTAGTCTAGTTCTAGACATTCAACTTCACAATGTCTTCTTATCCTAGTTAGCAGATGTGAACAAAATAATTTTATCACATTTAAAAAGTAGTTTTGTCACATTCAAGAAAGTAAAATCTATGCATTCTTGTTTTGATTGTATATTGTAAAGTTATTCATGCCAAATAAGTAAGATGTTGTCTTAATGCTCATAGAAGGGTTTTTTTTGACCTATACTATTAGGTTGTAGTTTTTTAATTTCTTTGTTTGTCGTGTTTAAAAAAAAAAAAAGACATTTGCTTGCGGCCCTTCACAAAAAAAAAGAAAATAAATAAATCAAGAAACGGTCAAAGGGTAATAGTTAAGGATGTGGCTTTAACAGAATTACGTAGCTTCCCCATCATTAATTGGCCAATTTTAACAAATTACACATGGGTCAACTAGGCCCATTAAGTATCCGAACTTTAGTCCTGCTCTCGTGGCATTTTGTATGGTTGATTCAAATAATCCAAAACTTAATTCTGATTGAGCTCAGACAAAGAGATCAGAAAAGAGAAAAAGAGAGGAGAAAGAGGCAGATCGATCGAGTAAGATAGAGAGAGAAGGGGAAGAGACAGAGGAGAGAGAGAAAGAGAGTTTAATTTTCTTTCTTCTCTTATTTTTCTTCTTTCTTCTTAATTTCTAGCTCCTTTTCATTACAAAATCGTCCTCTTTCTCTCCAACACACACTCTCTCTCTACAAACGAATATATACATAACGGTCTTTATAAGTAAAATTAATTTGTCCTTCACATGCATGAAAGGGTACAGCAGGATTTAATTTGTATATGAGATTGAAGCTACATATATATTCACCACTTTGACGTACGATCGGACTTCGCTGCTGTTTAGCTTATTTCCCGGCCGTACGTAGAAGGTGGGTTCTTCTTTACTGATCTTCTTTATTTTAGAGTAGAAATTTTTTTATTTTAATTTGGTGTAACGTTTTTATTGATTTAGTCACCTTGAAAGATATGAACATATAGCAAATTTGATGAAATGACCCATGGATTACCCATAGCTGTAGGGTCCACATTGAGATGATACAAGGGCTTATTCCATGTGATGATGTTCTCACCATATAGATCATTATATCCGACAATCAGTTTATTATTAAACCTATAGCTTATTAAAAATTTATCGAAAAATCAACAGCAACAAAACAAATTAAGATGCCAAAAATTTACTGATTTTTGTGAGTTGATTTACTGGTGTTAGAAGTTTTAATTAGAACCGACTAACTTCTAGATAAGATGATCAACATAACGAGAAGAACATCTTTACAAAAAATTATCTTTTGACCAACTCCATGTAGGTCCCACAACATACCATGGGCAATCTATGGGTCATTGATCAGATGGGTCATTTGATCTTTTTTTTGTTTCATGACAACCTTCTTTCCTCTTTGGGTTTGGAAGGAAAAGTTTTTCATGGAAAACTAAATTATGTTTATCTATCCTATTAAAATTTTTAAGTCTATAAATTTAACCGTAAAATGGATGATGTAGAAAGCATAAAATTTCAATTAACCTACTTTTGGGTATGTTTGGATGATTGAAATGGACCCGCAATCTTTGAATGTGATTCTATTCCCATGTTTGATTGACTTTATTTTAAATCTTTTGTCAATCGTGGTGTCTCAGCGACTTTTTTTTTTTTTTTTTTTTTTGTTTTTTTTTTTTTTTTTTTTATGGTTTTGATTAGTAATATATTTATCCTCTTTTTGACAATTTTTTCCTTACGAGCATTTGAAAATTACAGATCCTCCAGCCACTCATTACATCGATCCCCATTCTCATCAAAGCCAGTAAGTAGTATACACCAATGGCGCCAAGCAAGATTCGTAAAGCCCTCGGGGCAGTGAAGGACCGAACCAGTATCAGCCTAGCCAAGGTCAGTAGCAGCAACTCAGTATCCGACCTTGATGTCGCGATCGTTAAGGCGACACGACACGAAGAACAACCCGCCGAGGAAAAGCACATAAGAGAGATACTAAGCTTAACCTGTTACTCCCGTGCGTACATTAGCTCCTGTGTTAACACACTCTCGAAGAGACTTAACAAAACCAGGAATTGGACTGTGGCATTGAAGACACTCATGTTGATACATCGACTCCTATTGGAAGGTGACCCTGCTTATGAGCAAGAGATCTTCTTTGCGACTCGGCGTGGAACTCGATTACTCAACATGTCGGATTTTCGCGACAAGAGGTCTAATTCTGGGGCTTGGGATTTCTCGGCGTTTGTACGTATGTATGCGTTGTACCTTGATGAGCAGCTTGAGTTTCGAATGCATGGTCGTAATAGACGTCGTAACCCTAGCTCATCAATAATTGGCATCTGCTGTGAAGAAAATGAAGAATTTGAAGAAGAAGATGCGAATAACTCGAGTACTTCCACTACCACCACATCATCATCATCTGTGCGAACAACACCGGTTCGGGAGATGAAGACTGAACGTATTTTCACAAGAACTCAACACCTTCAAAACCTCATTGACCGATTTCTAGCATGTCGACCAACAGGCAAGTAATATAGATTGTTTAAGAGGAAAAAATATAAAAGCTAACCTACCCTATGCTAGCACTAAGGAGAGTATATAGGGGCAGTAGGCCTACTCTCATATATCTATATAAATATAATATTGCTAATTCTTTTACGAACTTGAGTTTTTAGACAAAGTGGATGTTATACAGCTTATCAAACAAAAAAAATAAAAAATTTAGTTCTCGTAATATTTCGATATTAATGATCGGAGAAAGAAACACAAAAAGGATGATCTCCTTAATTTCGAGATCACACCGATGCGAGCTACTGACAGTCACGAGCAATATATATAGCTTCCCCTCCTCCATTATACATCTGTACCAAAGGAGGGTGTTTTTGTAATTTCCACCCTCTGTTGGTGCAAAAAGCAGAAACTAGGGAGACTACTATTAAGGTTGAATGGTAAACCCCATAATCTTTTTAGGCGAACAACTTATAAATGGCTAGACCAGAGATTAATGCTTCAACTACTTGAAAAGCGAGTAGACAAATATACTAGAATTAAAAAAAATAGGCATAATTAGTGGTGCAACAATTTAAAGGCTGATATATACATCACCAATTTGACATGCTTTTCACATTTTAAAAAATTTGAAATGTACCCTTTTAGACTTTTGTCAAACGTCATTGACCAAGAAAACAAAAACATGACAGAGTTAACTCACTAGGCAAGAGGTAGGGTCTAAATATGCAAAAAATGATATTGGGATCGGCTCATAAATCTGTCCCACTAAACCGATTGAGGTGGCATCCTACATCCACCACTCATTAGATGTTTGGTGCCACCGCCTCAATTTGTTCCGCTAGGCAGATGCATGGGCCCGTCCCAATAACTAGCATCTCTCATAAATATGATACCACTTGATCATTAGGCATGATGGATGGATCATCTGCATGTTAACATTAGCTTCATGACTTGCATGCATGCATGCCAATTAATTAATCCATGTATTAATTAATGCATGCACTACTACTACTACTATACTACTTGCAGGAGCTGCAAAGAGCAACCGAGTTGTGATCGTCGCCCTCTATTCAATCGTTAAAGACAGCTTTCAGATTTATTCCGACTTAACAGAAGTAATGGGCGTCTTGATCGATCGATTCATGGATCTAGAAATCTCTGAATGCGCCAAGATTCACAACATCTTCACTCGACTCGCTAAACAATTCGATGACCTCGATGCGTTCTACAGCTGGTGTAAAGCAGTAGGGATTGCTAGATCTTCTGAGTACCCAGAAGTTGAGAGAATTGCACAAAAGAAACTTCAACTCATGGATGAGTTCATAAGAGAGAAGTCATCATCAGCCAAGAAAGCAGCTGATAAGAACACTACTACTACTACTACTGATTATGAAGTCATTTGTGAAGTTAAAGATGAAATCGTTGAAGATGAGCAAGATATGAATTCAATTAAAGCATTACCACCTCCTGAAGGATTCCGCGAAGAGGTCGATCCAGTTG
This sequence comes from Macleaya cordata, assembly GCA_002174775.1. Classification (NCBI taxonomy): domain Eukaryota; kingdom Viridiplantae; phylum Streptophyta; class Magnoliopsida; order Ranunculales; family Papaveraceae; genus Macleaya; species Macleaya cordata. Next base: position 144,463 of record MVGT01000379.1, read on the forward strand.
AAGATGAACAGAATAAGGAACTAAAGATAGTCAAGAAAGAAGAAGAAGAAGAAGAAGAAGAAGAAGAAGCAGATTTCTTGAACTTAAGAGACAATATTGCAGGGAGGAGTGAAGAACAAGGAGACAATTTGGCTCTAGCATTATTTGATGGAAGTGGTGCAACTACTACTGCTTCTGTGGCACCTGCATGGGAAGCATTTACTGAAGATTCAGGTGGAGATTGGGAAACAGCATTGGTTCAATCAGCTAGTAATTTAAATAATCAGAAGGCAACACTTGGTGGTGGGTTTGATATGTTGTTGCTAGATGGTATGTACAAACAACAAGCGGCGGCCATGGTGGCGAACAGAGCCTTCAGTGGTGGCGGTGGCACCGGGAGTGCAAGTAGTGTTGCATTTGGGTTATCAGGGAAGCCAGCAGCACCAATGTTGGCATTGCCAGCACCCCCAGTGTCTTCGTCTTCGTGGTCCTCCACAGACAATAATAATAACAATAAGGCTAGAAATAATAATAACATGAATTTCAATATAGTGAGTGCAGACCCATTCGCGGCCTCGTTAACGGTGGCGCCACCGCTTTACGTGCAAATGTCGGACATGGAGAAGAAGCAGAAGTTATTAGTGGAGGAGCAACTGATGTGGCAACAATACGCAAGGGATGGAATGCAAGGGCATCTTGGGATGAAAAAGTCGTTACAGGCAAACCCTTATGGAATGGGAGGTTATAGTACCCAGAGTTATTGATCGAAACTACTTAATTTCTTGTATGTTGAGTTTTTATTTGGAAGGTAAATATCGAAGGGAGGGTAATCTGGTCATTCTGAAAGGGTCGTCAACGTACGTTTTAGTAGCAGGGGGGGAGTACATGCTAATTAATTAATTAAAAGTCAGACTGTAAGATCTAATTTTTGTAATTTTATTTAATTAAGATGCCAGGGATTATGTGAATTCTTTGGTTCAACAACTAAAATCAAATTGAATTCTTTATTTATCCATCAAATTCTTGCACAAGGGGTTCGCATTAATTTTGTTTTTTTTTTAAAGGAGGGGTAAGATTCAGGCAGAGAAAAAAAAATAAAGAAAGAAAAAGAGTAAAAACCCTAACGGAAACAAAGAGGAAAATACCCTTAAAACAAACAAGGATAACGACCATGACGATTATAATTCTTCTACGATCAATTGAGCCACGAAATCCACATCGGAGTGGTATAATTCAGGAATATATATTTGGGGGATCTCATTAGGAGCAAAGTTCTTTTGTGAGGTTTGGGGCTCTAAATCAACAGAAAATTGCCCAAAACCCATTTTTAAAGCTGTCAAATATCATTTACTACACAAATTTTTATTTTTTTTTTGTATAAAAACTCATATTTAAAAATTATATGTCTATTTACTCACTTCTTAATATTAAAAACTCTAAAAATTTCATTTTGGTGTACTTTTAGTTCCAGTTATACACTTATTTTATCTTTTTCTATCAATATAAAAGTGTATAGGTGGAAGAGAAAGAAAGTTTGCTATTTTTTGTTTTAACTTTAGATTATTATATCTCTTAAACTAAAAATTAGATTTTTACAAAATTTATATATTTGGAAAGCATTCGACGAGATCTTCGAGATAAGATCAGTAACAATATTTTTTTAATAAATAAAATTTATTACGATTTTTTTTCAAAAATATTTTTGCATGCTGTTTTTAATAACATATTTCGACAAAATTTATATATTTGGAAAGAACTAGTCGAGATCGTCACTTCTTCTTTTGATGGTTTTTGTTTTTAAAGTACAAAAATTCGAATTTGGATACAAACTCTTTAAAAAGGCTAGAATGAGAATATTTATTAAATCCATTGATGAGAACTTTTGGCAAAGTGTCTTTAAAGTTTGGGAACAACCTATAGTTAAAAATGTGGTTGATGGTGTAAGATTTTCTTCTTTCAAGTCTTATGAAAAATTTTTGGAAGAAGAAAAGATTCTTAGTGGTTTTAATGCTAAAGCTATGAGTATTATCCGAAAGAATCTCACCTAACCCAAACATAATGGTGACAATGTCATTTAATCTAGCATAAAATTTTATAAAAGATTCATTGTCATCCATATTAAGCATTTCAAATTGGGCGTTAAGCAATTGAAGTTTTGACTTTTTCACATAGCAAGATCCTTCATGAGTATTTGAAGAATGTCCCATGCTTGTTTGGCGGTTTCATAATTACATACAGCTTTAAAAATATTAGGAGAAATATGTAGGAAAATTCTTAGATCTCTCCTAATAAAATTTAGACTTAAGGTTACCCCCATTAATGAATGTAGAGACCTAAGACACCATGAGAGTTGAAGAACTAGTTGGATCTCTTCAAATATTTGAACTCACCATTGACCTCATGGAAAGATAAAGTCCATTTGCTTTTCTTGCCTCTAAAAGTAAGAACCTTAGTGAAACCAATGAAGAGGAAGAAGAAATCATGTTGTTAGCAAAACGTTTCAAAAGTTTTTTTAAAAAAAAGGGAGTTAAAACAAGCTATAGTCATAGAAATTCTAAAGAAGGAAAACGGACCACTAAGAACAAAGATATGGATTTCGCGTGTTATAATTGTGAAAGTATTGGCCATTGTTCCTCTAAGTGTTTTAAAGGTAAAGCTAAAAATAAGGTTATGATTTCTAAGACTTCTTGGAATGACGAAAGTACATCGAAATCCATTTCAGATGCCTTGTCTAGTGAGAGTAGTAAGAAAACTCGCATAGCATCCGTACCGGAAGACTTTTTTT